>CAIGRN010068891.1:0-14677 GCA_903798345.1 Fraxinus anomala
AAGTGGAGCTATAAATTATAGGTCAACAACAAGAGTATGACTCGTTTATCGTATACTAGAAGCTTATATTTTTCAGTTTCAAATTGGGCACTTAATTCCTACTCTGCAAGCAAAAATGTACAAGGAAAAAAACTCAAGCATTACAATAGACTGAGCTATCTTTTATCAATATAAAAAGTCATCTAGCCTTATGATTTGAAAAAGGTGTACGATAGAAAGTACTTAATATCTAACTATAATATAATACAAAATAATTAGCAACACTTGGTAATTCAAAAATAAAATACGTGCCCAGGAATGTACCGATGCAAACCAGCAAAAACTGAAGCTGAAACAATAAATCAACAAACGAGGAAGCTATGTGAAACTAGTCCTCAGATTCCACGAGGTAGTAGGGCACTATAATGTTCTTTTGATGGCTAAAGCTGACTTCAACTGTAATGTGAATATAGTTATAGTTACCTTTATCTGCATTTTCTTGCAGAATTTCTTGCTTATGTAGAATATTTGTGATAAGACTAAAATGAATAAAAGACAAAAATTACATAAATAAGATAGGGGGTAGAAAAGGAGAATTTAATCCAACAAGTGAAATAACGATCATAATCTTTAACATTGATAAAAAGCAGAATGGATAGTTCCTAGAGTTGAAATATGTCATTCAAGAGCTAGGTAGATTTCTTGGGCTGATTTTTCAATCGAGATTTTTCTCTACTCACAACCATTTGAGTCTCGGTGCAACTAGAGAAAATAAAATGAATGTAAACTTTATCATGTGTTAAACGCTTCAAAACCAACCATAATATCATTTAGAGTTGAAATTCTTCTTATAAAATTATGACAATTTTACAATAATAGTCACTTACAGCAATCCTTATCTTTTATCCCAAATTAATAACCATCACTATGTAACATAAAAGAAAATTTTGTAAATTTGAACCCCCAACATCATACGTGATGGGCCCAGCAAATTTATTTTGATTCTTGACCAAGTAGCAATTATCATTTTACAGCCAATAAGAAATAAGAATAAGGCAATAAGCAAGGCTGTACCTGCTGGGCTGTTGCCTGCTGAAGGACGGATGTTGGAGGTCAAGGAGCGTCGGAGCCAATGTATTTTGCTGCTGCTGAAGGACGGAGGTTGAGTGACTTCAGTCATGGTGTCGATTTTCTCTCTCACGGTTGGACCTCACAGCTTCTAGTTTGCAGCGCCGCAACTTCTTCCGTCTAGGCTTATGGTTCTGGCCTTAGTACCATAAAGATTAGGTTAATTTAAAAAGGGGGGGGGGAGGAATGGGCCACTAAAAAAATCTGGCCCAGGAGGCGAACCTTTGATCGTCGACGGCAAGGTGGTTTCCAACACTTCGAATGTCAGGAGAGCTCCCTAAAGGATTTGGGTTTTTCTCATCTAGGTAGTAGAGTGGTGAGTGGAGTGAATTATTTTCTTCCGGTTTTCGTCCATTTCATCTTTTTTTTTTTTTTGGTTTTTTTAAAAATCCAAATGTACTATATTACTGACATTTTGTACAAATTTTAAATGTAGTCAAATCTCTTTTAATGCTAGACATGTAAGGTATTTAAATTATGCAGATGGGCAAAAATGTTCAAAATTGACAATCTTGGAAAGACTAAAAAAAAGGTTGTGCTACAAGTACATAGGAGGACACATAATGGTGTCCCCGGCACCATGTGTCCATTATGGACACCATTATGTGCCCCCTATGTACAACAAGTATAATCCCTAAAAAAATGACATTTTTATAAATGCAAATCCAAAAATTGATACCTAGTGCAATTTCCTCTTATTATTTAAATTGTAGACTTCAATTAATCATTGTGCTCATATAATAACATTACAAATCATCAAGCTAACAATCAACCAAAAAATATCAAATCTTTCCCCTTCAACCTAATCTTAGTTTCATTATCAATAAATAATAGCAAAAATTGCTTCTAATGTCATTTTCTTGGGTTATCAACTACTAGGGTGGGGATATGGTCGGATTCGACTCGATTCTAAAGAGAATTGAATCGAACTCAAATTTTCGGGTATTTAGTAAATGGAACCGTTGTATCAAAATTTAATTATGGAACAGTTAGGGTTTGATTCCATTCGGTTCAATTCGATTCTCGATTTCTGTACAATAATTAATTTTTTTATATTACAATAACGAGACATTAATTCAACTATGACATATTCAATCTTAACTCTTACAAAATAACTTAGTCCAATATTGTGATATCTTTTGCATCTCTCTTTGTTGAGTTCTTTCATAGATTTGACTGTTAAAATCACAGAAAGAAGAATTATGGAACCGTTGTATCAAAATTGAATTATGGAACAGTTAGGGTTTGATTCCATTCGGTTCAATTCGATTCTCGAGTTCTGTACAATAATTAATTTTTTTTATATTACAATAACGCGACATTAATTCGATTATGACATACTTAATCTTAACTCTTACAAAATAATTTAGTCCAATCTCGTGATATCTTTTGTATCTCTCTTTGTTGAGTTCTTTCATAAATTTGACTGTTAAAGTCACAGAAAGAAGAAGATGACGAGTTCACAATAATAGAACGGTAGAAACGACACTACGGTATAATAAGAGATTTGGGTAAAACCTAGGTCAATTTGATTAAGTTAAGTTTGGTTGGAAATTAGAAATAGTAAAATCGTATTTTGGGTTTGGACTAAATGAATTAGTTAACAAATTTATTAAAAAAATAAAATAATTTGACTTATTTAAGATAAAAAATTAAAAAAATTAGGGAGATTCTGTTTTTATTCAGTTTTTGGTCTAAAATCAAAAATCGAACCATACAAGTCGATTCTCGATTCAAATACTCATTCGAGTATTTAACTTAAGAAGAACCGCTCGATTCGATTTGAAAGTTTTGTCCAGCCCTATCAACTACAAAAATGTCACATTTTAATAATTTTGACCAATTTATCACTATTAGACTTTCTAATCTCTCTGAAAATTTTAAATACCTTACACATTCTTAATTAAAAATGATTTGATTAAAAGAAAATTTTGTACAAAAAATTAAAAAAAAATCACATCAAACTCACCCCATCTGCGTTCCACCTCTTGTTCAAAACCCACTTTCCCATCTGCAGTCCACCCCCACTTTCTAAACCCATGACCCACCCCAATTCTCTTCATTTTCCACCCCTACATAAGTAGGCTAGAAATTGTGTTCGACTAGAGAACTTGCTTAAATTAGTGAATTAGTTAGTTCTCGAATCGTGGTCACACAAGGAGAAAGCTGAAGAAGTTTCAATCCATGGAAAGACTATTCTTTCAAGTTCAATTTTTGATGAAGTTTTATGCAAATCCATTGATATTATTTCGTTGTTCGAGCTCGTAGCTTTTCCATGATAAGAATTTCTTATTGAAGTAATTGAAGAATTCTAATTGAGGTGCACGTCAAGAAGAATTCAGTTTGGAATGCTATTGGAGTTCTATGTCAAGTTGAAGTTCTATTTTGGGAGTCTATTAAGAGTTGGAAATTAATATTGGATTTGAAGAAGAGTCTGGGATGGAGAAAAAAATTTGGGAGCAAAAAAAATTCGGGCAAAAAGCTTGGCGCTGTAGCGTCCGGCATGGGCGCCGTAGCGCCACCTGACCTGTTTCGAGTTTTTCGCGTTTTTCTTTCATTTTTCATTTTGGACTCGATTTGTTGGCATCATACTTCATCAACAACTCTACTATGAGGGTTTGGACGTCCCCTACATATTTCCTATAAATATTAGGCTCTTCTATACAATTTCATAAGTGTGAAAAAAGAGATTACCAAAACTTTAGGATCAATTGTATATTTCTCAATTATTACTAGTGCAATAAAATCTCATAATTCATTTGTCATGTTTTCTTGTTTTCTTTTGTTTGTGATCAAATACTTCATTATTGTGCTATATAACTTTAATATCTCAATCTGGTGATTGATTTCATAACAAGTGGTATTAGAGCCTAGGTTCAGCAGTTTTACAAGAGCGCAGGGTTTAATTTGTTCATGATAACTTCCACGAAGTATGACATTCCGCTTTTGGATCAGAGCACTAGATTTTCACTATGTCAGGTTAAGATGGATGTAGTACTCGCACAACTGGATTTCGATGATGCGTTATTGAGAATTGACAAGATGCCCGCAGAGGAGAAATTACGGAAGGATAAGAAGGCGGCTTCTCACATTCATCTTCGTCTATCGAATACCATTCTTTAGGACGTTTTGAATGAGGGTTCAATAGCTACTTTATGGTTGAAGTTGGAGTAATTGTGCATGAGCAAACGTCTGACAAGCAAGTTGCATCTCAAGCAACGTTTATACTCTCCAAATGGCAGAAAGAGGATCATTGGAAAATCATTTAGCTATATTTAAAGAGATCGTCGCTGATTTGGAAACTTTGAAAGTAAAGTATGATGAAGAAGATTTGGCGTTGATCCTATTGTTTTCTTTCCCCGCTTCGTTTTCTTCATTTAGAGACACGATCTTGTATAGTCGTGATACTCTCACCATAGAGGAAGTGTATGATACTTTATTTTCAAAAGATAATATGAAGCATCTAGTTTTAGAGGTCAGAGATGAAGAAGACCTTATTACTCATGGTCATTCTGGAAGTGGCAGATCGAAGTCTAAGTTCAGTAACCAGATTTATGACTTCTGCAAGAAGAAATGACACTTGAAGAAGGATTGCTACAAATTGTAGAATAAAGAAAGGCTGGCTGCAAGTCGATATGGGAAGCAATTAGAGATTTCAGGTGAAGCAGACCTAGCAGAGAACATTGTAAGCAAGGGAGATCTCTTGGCTATTTCTGATTCTGACATCGAGTCTAAACCAGAGAAAGATTGAATTCTGGATTCGCGTGTGTGTTTCATATGTGTCATAAAAAGGACTTGTTTACTCCATATGAAACTGTTTTCAAAGGTATCATAGTTATGGGAAACAACACACCTTGTCGGGTTGTCGAAATTGGTACGGTCAGATTGAAGCTATTTGATGGGACAATTAGAACACCTGGCAGGTTCGATATGTTCCATATTTGAAGAAGAATCTCATCTCGTTGTCTATCCTTGATTCAAATGATCATAAGTTCTTTGGTGGATGTGGAGCTTTGATTAGAATAATACTGTTCAGTGGAGTTCAAGATATATGGATAATATGTTTTACCACCATCACATGCGGTGTCATTGTATTCAATTGCTATGGACAGACCCAATGGTAAAAGGTATCTGGATGTTGATTTTGTTGAGCATACTTCCAGTATAGTAGAAGGTGTACAATCTAGCAATGAGCATTTTTTAAAAGCATTTGAGTTTGATTATGTTTTGGGTGTGTGTTACAACCAAATTTGGTGAATTTTAAAATCATTATGATTTTTTGGGAATGTGAGGTAATTCTGCAGAGTAGTGTTTGGATTTATTGGAAGAGGTGGAGTATTTTGTGTATGGTTGGAGAAATCCATTTTGGTTATTGTTGAAAATTAAATTCATTCCTTGCAGACGGATTTTCTTCTCAAAGTAGAGAATATTTTGGAGCTTTGTTCGTTGTAGTCGTATTTGTGTCAAGGTGGAGATTATTAGAATTTGGGTGTGATCCGTATTTCTTGTTGAAATAATTGAAGAATTCTATTTGAAGTGCACATCAAGAAGACTTCAGTTTGGAATGCTACTGGAGTCTTATATCAAGTTGAAATTCTATTTTGGAAGCTCATTGGGAGTTGGAAATTGGTATTGGACTTGAAGAAGAGTTCGGGATGGAGAAAACAATTTGGGAACAAAATAAAATAAAATAAAATTTCGGGCAGAACNAATGTTATTGTAGTCATATGTCAAGTTGAAGTTCTATTTTGGAAGCCCATTGAGAGTTGAAAATTGGTATTGAACTTGAAGTAGAGTTCGGGATGGAGAAAACAATTTGGGAACAAAATAAAATAAAATAAAATTTCGGGCAGAACTCCCGGCGCTGCAGCCCCGGGCATGGGCGCCAGGCGCCCCTGAGGTAGGCACCGCGTCCCTACCTGACATGTTTCGAATTTTCAGCGTTATATTCTCCATTTTAGTTTTGGACTCAATTTTTTGGTATCTTACTTCATTAACAACTCTATTAGGAGATTTTAGACGTCCTATACTTATTCTCTATAAATATTAGTCTATTCTATACAACTTCATAAGTGTGAGAAAATAGATTACTAGAACTTTAGGATCAATTGTATATTTCTATATTATTATTGGTGCAATAAAATTTTCTAATTCCTCTATCATATTTTCTTGTCTACTTTTATTCTTTTGCTTGTGATCAAATACTTTATTATTGTGCCATATAACTTCAATATTTCAATTTGGTGGTTTGTTTCATAATAGCGCGGTATCCCAAATTTTGCTGCTAATCTTGAACTTGATTTTAGGTGTGTGTGAAAATTGAACTATAAATTGTATCTTCTTGGAATTTTAGTCGTCTCATCGTTTATCAGGTGTGTTGTACATTCACAAAGGAATATTTGATTCAGGATTAGGAATTTAATTAAGTTCATTTTTGTAAGATGATACAATCGGTGTCAAGAGAAATAAAAGATTTTGAAAGGATCAAAGGACAAGATAAAATAATGTGCAAGTGCTCATAAAAGGGCAAGAAAGATTTATGTTAAGTTTTGATGTATAAAAGTGTTGATTTCTTACAACTTTCTCACAACTGTTCCTTTCTTATCTTCACCAGACTCGTGGTTCATTTGCCCCTTTAGCCTGTATGTGTGGATATGTCTAGGAAATTTGACGTGTCAAAGAGATATTAGTAGCTCATTTTTTTTATATAAAGGTTGCTTAGAGTATTCATGACCTTTTTCGTTATTCGTGAGGTATTTTTGTTCTGGATTGGGGGTTGGGTATTATTAAGGTTTTGGGAGAATGGCTATGGTGGTACAGTAACACGAAGAGAGTAGTAGTGGGAGCATGAAGAATCATCTTGACTGTAGGAAGTATGTTCGGTACACGATGGAGCGGGTGGAGGCCTTAGACAGGGTCTATCCGGAGAGCCCAAAGCCGATCTCTTTGCGACAGTAGCAGCTGATTCAGGAATGCTCCATTCTTTCCAACATTGAGCCCAAACAGATTAAAGCTTGGTTTCAAAGTCGAAGGTAAAGGCGAAACTTTTTAGAGAATGGCAGTCTTGTGGTAAGTAAATATATGAATGTTGTCCAATACATATGTTGTAATAATCTTGCTCTCGTGTCAATTTTGCTTGTCAATATTGTAATAACTTTAGATTTTTATTTTTTAAATCTTTTGAAGCATGATATAATTATGTTTGATGTAGTTGAGGCTTTAGAATTGTCGAGCGTCGTGGCTACTACGGAGGGCCCCTCGCATGTGAAGGATGTCAAACAAAGTGAAGCAAGGGTGTTAACAAAGAAATGTCGCTCAGTGCACATCTGACTACCATCAATAGCCATTCAGACTCCCTATGTTAGGAGTGATCGGAAGAGAGGAAAGAATAGTGTGCAATAGGACTTCATTGAATGGAGAAACTATGTATTGCTTTTGGACTTGTAATTAGTCGTCTTATCTTGAAGTTATTTCATTACGAGTACATCGAACAACTTATTTTTGTGTTTAGTTCATGTTCATGGGTAAAAATACAATATTATTGTGTAGTGGAGAAAATAGTACTGAACTAGCTAGACAGACAATTTAACTATCGGGCATATACGGTTTTGAATTACATTTGTAAGGTATCGTTTGTGAAATGTGAGATGATCAACGATTATATCGAGTGATGAAATGTGATATCAACGATACTACTACCTATTTGCTTACAACATTGTATAGTATCACTATATACAATTTATTGAAGTCCAATTTCTTTAAGTAATGAATTCGACAAATGGAAACACTGAGTTGAATGACCTCAACGACTCTTCCTTGATCCCTGGTTCGTCCCTTTACTCTCCATCGTCATTGATTCAGACGATGATGATATGGATCAACCTAGTAGTTGGAGGATCCTTTCATAGGTTCATTTTTCGGACTTGAACAAGGTTTCCTTGCCATCCTCTCCATTATAGAACAAGGAAGTTGATAACGTGGTCGCCTACATGCTCCCTTACAAAGACAATTCGGGTAATGATGACTACATTCCAAACGTCCCATCGTCGAATATTATTGTCATTAGTTCCGATAATGAGATGGAAGATAATGATAGTGACATGTCAAATGTGGATAACGTTTGATGTAGGCGAAGGGTGTTTCGTGTAACCCGATAAGTTCATTTTATTTTATGTTGTTTATGTCAACCGTTATATTTTGTCGAACGGTATCGTCTACTTCGAAGTTTTGTGTCCAACTAACTAGCTCGACTTGGTGTAGTTTAAAACACACAGGCCATGCTGTTGAGAAAGTCAGTGAAAGACTGTTGACACCTATAGTTAAGAAATGTTGGGATTGACATTTGAATTGTCTATCTTGAGAGTTCTTAACTATCGAGATCACATTTAATAAGTATAATGAAAAAACATTCTCGATGAAGCATTAAGTGTGCTCATCTATACCCAATCACAAAATGAACAAATCTTGACAAATAATTTATACAGCACTATATTAAATATGAAATATTCAAACTTGTTTATACTTTGAACTAGTTATGTTTTTTCAAAAAGGATTTACAAAACTAATCAAAATTAATTAATGAAGAACAATTTACAAAATTATGTGATGTCAGTATTTAATATTAAAAACTACGAGTTATAAGATAAAAATATTCCAATTTGATATTTCAATGGTAGAGAAGATTAACACTTATCCTTTTTAAGAGCAAATTTTAATTTATCATCTAAAGAAAATGTTATGAAATATTATTAATTTATTTATTTTTTGGTTAACAATTGTATTATTCATTGTATAATTGGTAGATTTATGGATATCTTCTTCAACAAGCTAAACATCAAATCCTAACATTAATCGAGCATTAAATGCACGTAAAAAGGTCATTGAAAGGGTAATTAAGACATTTTGTACCAAAAAAAAAAAAAAAAAATTTTAGCATTTTTTCAATAAGTGATAAATTTTATGTCCATTTTCATTATAGGGACATCTATGCAAAATCCCCAAAAAGAATAATAAGGTCGTAACAAAGTTAAAGCAAGAGAAAAGCTGGAAAAAATCAATCTCTTTAACAATTGTTAGTCCACATGAAAGTTTAATAGCAACTAAGCTGGATAGTATTAGTAAAATGATTCATTATGTAACAGTATTAAACTTTAATGACTAAATGAGTCACAAAAATACTTTAGCGACCAATTTGAAATTTTGCTTGAATTTCAGTTATGATTATAAAAGTTTGCTATTATTTTAATATTTGGCTTGCTACAGTTAATTTATTCAAATTTTTCTATCTTCCAAAAATTTCATTTATATTTATTTATTAATCTAAAGAAATTCTAATTATAGATAAATGTTTGGAAAATGAGCGTCGAAGGGACCAAAAAAAAAAAAAAAACTATGATATAACTTAAACTTTACTTAATCCTATTTAAATTAAGTGATTAACATATTAAATATGATATAAGATTGCTTTTTAAAATTCAAATTATAAAAGCAAGAAAATTCAAAATATTCTAAAATATTGTCGATTATTATACAAACATATTAAGCCCTTGACAACCATTATTTGAGAAAAATGAAGTTTTAAATAATGATTTTTTGGAAAATGTGGTAGGAAGAATTTTGAATTTACATGCAGAATATTTTATTGTATGAATGTATGGTTGAAGATGAATGTGTGAAAAAAGAATTTTCAAATAATAGTTGTCAAACAAGGGCTAAGTACTACACTAAACATATCTATACAATATAAAAAATGGCAATTTACAAAAATACCCCAAAACTAGGGGTCTTTTGAAAAATCATATAAAAAGTATTTTGAAAGTGAAATTACTATATAAAATGTCACATTTTAAAGTTAAGTGTCACACTTTTTAGTAAAAAGTAAAATGTATGTCACATTTATAAAAAAAAAATGATATTTGTTACTCAAAAAAGTAACAGAAATTTCAAGAATGTTACGGAAAAAAAAGAAGTGACGGAAATTCAAAAAAATTATAAACACTAAAAAATGTGTCAAATTTTTTTTAAAAAGTGACAAAACACAAATTAAAACATTAGAATTAGTTCAATAAAATGATAAAAATAAATTTAAAAAAAGTTACACGACCAGTGTCCGTCATCTCTCTCCGTTCAGCGCCAATCATCCTTAAGTCAGTTTATCGACAAAACACCAATTAAAATGCTATACATCTTTAAATCAATTAATATCCACCTTCACTTACCAACTCAACCAACTTATTGACCTCCACTTAAGTCAATATTATAAGAATTCCATTCTCAATCAAGAAAGAGTGAAATCCAAAACTAGAAACAACTTGTTGAAATCCTAGAAAGATAAGATCTATAGAGTAGTATTTCACCACTTTAAATAAGAACTTCTCTCCATAGCTGGACCTAAGAAGAGGCCCAAGAGGCCTCCTCTTTAGGTCCAACTCTTTAGGGGGCCCAAAAATAAATTTTTCTTTTCCTTCTTTCGTAAACTAATTATGTTCAAAATCCTCAATAATTGTCCTGCTAAATCAAAACTTAGACCTCCTCTTAAATTCACAACTTCTCCAAAATTCACAACTAATTATTTTCTTTGCTTTGTTGGATTTGCATTACTCTGTTATTTGATCTCTATTTTGGTGCCGAGTATGAGTATAATGGTTTTGAGGGGTACTGCAGGGTTTGAATTATGAATACTCATTCCACTGTGGAACAAAAGTAAGGATATGCATCAATATTGTTACCAATTTGAATGCACTCTACACCTCTTTTGTGTAAATTTTTCACATGCTTTCAGAACATGTTTTGCACATTTTGGGTGCTCTTTTCTTTGATATTGATAATCAGATCGATCGTCAATGTAAGATTTGCCAACATCTCCATAGAACTTGTATAGTTTCAGTCCAATCACATAAAATAGGAGGTGTAGGTTCAAAAATTTATTTATTTATTTATTTTGTGGCTTTCTTTGAGTGATTTTCTTTAAAACTTGATGATGGTATATATTGATTCAATTGCCTTTGATTTATGAATTATGGCTTACGAGATATTCATGAATACAGTACTACCCATTAGTTAATTAATTATTATGTATGTATTTATGTTATCATTCTTATGAATTTGCCTTTTCCCTTTGATTCATTCACTATTTTTAATTGTTTGACATTGTTTCCCTAAATGGTTTACCACTCTATCTCATCTATTATATATAACTATGGTCTAAGCTACGCGTTGGTACAATACTTTGACAAAAAAATCATATCTTTTAATCTTTCTTTCTTAAACTAATTTGAAAACCCTTTTATACTCAAATTTCAGTTAGTGTTATCTATTATGTGATTTGGGTAAGTTCGGCTAGTGTATTTAAATGATCGTTTAGAACATTTTTGCATTGTTATTTGACTATAATATAAATATTTTGAATATTTCATTTCATTTATTGTTTATTGTGGGTTTCAAGTTAACAAATTTAATTTCGTAAAACTCTTATAAATTAAAAAAAAATTGATTGCATGCTATGATTTAAGAGTCCAAATTCTGAAGTTCGCTAGGCCTTGCGAAACACATGTACGATCCTAGTTCTCTCTACAATTCATCAATTATAGTACCATCCGATATGGGAAATTGTATACTATTGCAAATTACAAGAACGATCATCTAAATGGAGGGGGTCTATTTACATAACATATTTTAAGCTTAGAAAAACCCATTCGTCAAGATTGTGAAATTGGAAAACTCTAAAGTTTAAATCCCTATGAACAATTGCATTCAGGTGGAACACTATCCATACCAGATCGTACAGAATTCATACCATGCACCACCTAAATTCCTAAGACTTGGCCCTTTTCCTGCATTTCTTTGAAATCTTTATCTCGATCCTGAAATCAGTGGGCTTTACTCGAGTTAGAGCACAATATCCTCATCCTCACTCAAGAAATATTCTAGACCATTGGTGGCAGTGAACTTGGGGGTGATGCATGAAAGGATGTGGTAGCAGCCGCGATTAAGGAAAAGAGAGGCAGAGATGAACACACGCGTCGCAATCACCGTCGCTCAGTTTCTCCCAAAGACTCGAAGAGGCCTTCCAAACGTCAAAAGCACCATCACCATCATCACTACAGCTACCATAGCAAGAAAGAGAGAGGAAACATATAAGAAAGCAGACGAGGAACTGGAAGGAGGAGGAATTGATGAAATTCAAGTCGAAGAAAGAAAATTGGAAGGTAATGTTATGAAAAATGAGATGAGGGTGCGATAGTTAAAGTAATGGTGTCGACTGGGGAAGGAATTTATGGATGTAGATTATGATATTGAGGAAGGAGATGAACGTAATAAATACGGTCTATGAATATTTTAATCTTTTTAGGGTATAAATATAATTGGAAATTACATGGAGACAGAATTTTTAAGATCTAACTTCATAAATAAGATTTCAAGTTTCATTTTTCACATTTCAGCTGATAATTAATTATTTAATATTTAAATATTACATTAAAACTCAATCAAAATTGAAACAACATTCTCTCTCTCTCTCTCTCTCTCTCTCTTCTCAATCTATCCTTGCTTTCGACATTCTCTCTACCGGCGGCCCAGTCACGCACCATTGCTGTAAGAAGTGGCTATACCATCACCTCGTAAAGTGGCATGTACCGCCGTCGCTTGCCCTTAATTTTACTGGAACCGACAACAGAAAAAATGAGAATCTAATTTTTTAAACATCGATTGAGGGCTGTTTTGGTTGATGTTTTTCCATGGTTGAGGTTGTCTAGGTGTGGACTAACCACCTCTAGTGGTGCGCCATCATAGGCATCACCGTGGAGATCGAATTTTGCACAAATTCCGTTCAGTTCTTGGTGGTTGATTTTGGTCAGAATGCTATTGTGGTAGAGGTCGTCTAGGTGTGGATTAATCACTTGTAGTGGTGTACGATCATGGGCATCACCGTGGAGGCCGATTTTTTCACAAATTTCGTTCGATTCTTCGTAGCTGATTTTGGCCGGAATCTCTTGTAGTTTGGATCAATTGTTGCTTTAGTGGTTTGCTTGATTGTTTTGTTGTTTTAGTCGTTGGTGATTTGCATTGGTCATTGGTGGTTTGATTGTTTGCAGTTTGCAAATGGTGTTTGTGGAGTTTTGGTGGTGGAGGCGGTGGTTGGTGGTTTTTTTATTTGATGTGCTATGGTGGTATTGACGATAACGATGGTGGTGGTAGTGGTGCTAGATTTGAGTTGAATTAGGGTTGTATAAAGAGGGTTTGTGACCAAGGTCAAAAGTTCATTGTGCAAAAGTCACAGATAAATGTCCATATATTATAGATAAAAAAGGTTTGGGTTTGTATTAGATTATGGTTATATAGAGAGGGTTTGTGACCAATTATTTAGGTCATTGGTGTCGAAGGTGGTGATAGGTCACTGGTCACATATCAAACAAAATTGGTCACAAATCATGTTTGTAGGTCACATGTCACAATCCACGTGTGGTTGTCATAGGTCATACGTCATATGTACTAGGTCATAGGTCATTGTGCATATATCACAAAAATTGTCCATAAGTGATAAATCATACAGAATTGGCCACAGATCTTGTTTAGAGGTCATAGGTCTCAATTAATAGGTCACATATCTAAATTAACTGGTCACAGATTATATGTCACATATTTTTGTGCCCTGATAATAAGTTACAAATCAAAGTTTATATATTATAGATGATAGGTAATAGTTCACATATTACATGTCATATTGCATAAGTAAGATTAATGTCCACAAGTCACAGATCTAAGAAAATTGGTCACAAGCTATTGGATCAATATCACATGTTACATGTCACATGTTAAAGTGCATAGATCAAATGTCACAAATTCAAGAGAATTGTTTACATGCCATTGATTTCTTCGACTTCAATTCTTCAAACTGGTCACATATTCAATTAACCAAATTTCAGCAGTGAGAATTGAAGTTATTTGCTTCGGTAAGTACTCTGTAGGTTACACCAGGGACTGTTTTTCAATTTTCAATATTAAAAAATAGATTTAAATCACACCAATGCAGCTTAGTCATCTCTGAAGAAGATGATCAGTCGTCGACGCTCAGTCCATGTTCTCCAATAGTCGCTATATTTCTTCCTCTGTCTACTGTCTGAGCTGGTGATGTATAGTAGCCGCTGAGTGGTAATCAATTTGCATCTGAAGAAGATTTTCAGTCGCCAACGATCTATGTATGTTGATGATCAGTTGTTGGCACTCAGTCTATGTTCTTCAACAACCGCTATATTTCTTGCTCTCTCTCTCTCTATCTCTCTCTCTCTCTCTCTACTATTTGAGCCGATGATGTTCAGTTGTCGCTGAGCAGTGATCAGTTTGTATCTGAAGAATATTTTTAGTTGGCGACGATCTATGTAGATTTTATCTTTCCTTCAGCGAAATTGGATGTCAATGTCTGTGTGAGTGGATGTCGACAGGTAGATGCTAGCGACAATAAAAGAGGATAACAACGGCTGGATGGCGATGGCAGTTGCTCGGATCGAAAAGAAATTGAAATTAGTTTGTATATAATTTTTATTTTTATTAATAGAATTTAATTACCACCTGA
>CAIGRN010068894.1:0-12779 GCA_903798345.1 Fraxinus anomala
TCATATATAAATAAAGAGTTTAAAATACAAAAATTAAATATTAATGTTAAAATATATTGTTGGTAATGAAATAATAGTTAAAAAAAAAATTATCCGGCATTAATTATATAAATATAAAACAAAAGTCTATATTAAGTTACCAAAGTAATATCTATTAGTAACATATTAAACTAATAATAATATACTTTCGTCGTTGACATCTATAACTCCTCTATCAACAATCAATGATCGAAGTACAACTAGTACTTATCGACCACATTATCGAAACTCCTCTATCAACGATCAATGATCAAAGTACAACTAGTACTTATCGACCACATTATCGATGATATTGTTGTCGGTAATCTAAAGGTCCTATGTTAAAAAAAGGGATCTGGGCTGGACCTGATTGAAGTTGTGTAACAACTGACAGTAATATGGATCTGCAGCTCTGGGTTGGACTCTTCTATTAATATGATCGAAGCAGGCTCTGGGTTGGACTCTTCTATTCATGATTGAGGCAAGCCTTTGGACTAAAATCTTTTTCAAATTTTTTTATAATAATCAATTATTATACCAAATACCAAATTTAGCCCCCATTTGAACCCATTTCGAAAATTTATTTTTACTCAACTTCATTTTTAATTACGCATTTTATGATATTTACAACTTTTATCAAATCTTTAATTACACAATTCATCCTTTTTTTTTTTTTTTTTTAATCAAAACCCTGTTTGGAATTGATTAAAATCAAGATTTTAATCTAAATCAAAGTCAACAGTTAAATTTAATCACATATTTCATAAGATCCATAACTTTTCAACAACACATTTCATTAACTTTTATCAAAATTTATTAAAATTTTGATTTTAATCATCACCAAACATGAGCAAATTTACTAAAAATCTGATTTTAAGTTAAATCTAAAAATTTTAGGGCTTAATTTGTTGCAACTCCCAAAGAATTACTGTTGTTATTAATTTTATTTTGTATTTTTTTGACAGTTGTAGCTCGTTTGAGACAATACTAAATAAATTGAGATTGTTACATTTTTCAGTATTCTATTCAATTTATTACTAGATACACGAGAATATTCAAAACAATAGAATCCTGATCAAGCACAAGNAATCCTGATCAAGCACAAGAAATCATTTACTTTTAGTCTGCCCCTACATTTAGATGGCAAGAATAATATTTCCAATGTTAGAACTTAAGTTGTATTAACCATTCTTTAGACAAAATGATTATTATAAAAGAGTGGTAAAAATTAAGAAGTCTTTTGAAGTGTCGTATAGATGAACTATGAGTTGTTGGGTTCATGCATGGAACATGGAGAAAAAGTCTTCGGATTTATTTTAATCTGTCACCAAATTGATGCTCGAGTGTCCAAACTAGAATAATTGTATCCTGTCTATCTCTAACTTAGCGCTCAAACGACAGTATTTTTTGAGAAACTTTAGTTAATGATTTTCAATAGTTCTATCTATCATATACTACCAAATACCTCCATATTATAAATATTCAAGCCCCACTTCGTGAAAATGGTGGTTGATCATTATTTTTCACATTCAGAACATTCTTTGGAGACCAATCAACAATTCTATATCTTGATATCAATCTATCATAAGTTGGAAAAAACATCAAATTCAAATAATTCAAAACACTCACTTCTTACATTTAATCAGGAAGATATTTTCTCAATAATTTTCAGAGGTTGCTCAAGATTGATGAATGTTGGACTAGAAGCACGGAAGAATACAATAACAAGGTATTCTTGATAATCCGTGGGAAATAGACAATTTCAAAAGATCGGGAACATGTATGAGTGAAGCACGTTCCAGCGGATTTTGGAGATTGTAGAAATTAGATCATCGAATCTAGTGAATTTTTTAAACTAGATCATACCGTAAGTTCTTATTACCTATAATGAAAGTTATGGCTTAGTCATGGAATTTTTATTCAGTAAAGGATTTTCTCCATCAACAAATCTTGTATTATTTATTGTTTTATTTATTATTGTGACAATTCAATATAGAATAACTTGACTTAATTGATTAAACATCTAGAACAATTAAAAAATAAATTATTACTTTTAATTAATAATTTTAATTTCATATTATTCACTTATTCATCCTCTCTAAGTAATTTTAGAATTGAACTTGTAACTTTCATCCAAGCTCACTGCTCATATTTTTATTCTCTCTCTCAAGTACTCACGTTACAGCCACAGTAGTTAATAATATGGGCAGATAGCCGTCTATGTGTACCATAACGTACACATAATATTTTCCTAATAATATATTTGAGAGGCTGTCAACGTTTTCTGTTGCTTTTCAAAAGAGTGGGGCACATTCTCTGCAAGCTCATTGATGCACTCACTTGGTTATGAATAAATGGAAAAGCCAGACAGGGCCACACTTTACACTGTGCATATCAGCATCTCGATACTTTATATCGTCTGTGTCAATCATACAATACTTTGAAAAAAATTTCAAATTTGTCATGCTCGGCTGAATAAAATTAAAGGAGAAAAATAAGTTAAAATCTTATTTTTTTTATCTGTGCAAGACTATCCCGTATACATTAAATGTGCCCTTCAAGTACAATTGCCAAAAAGAGAGACAGAAACATCTATAATCTGAGGATCCCTTGAACTTTTCAATATAATCATGCCTTGGCCAATTTTAGCTTTATAACAATAATTTGAGCCCTCTGTACCAAGTCATTGAATGTGTCTCCAAAATATCAAAGAAAGAGATGTATGCAACCCTACTTGACGTATGACTTGTACAATAGTTTATGTCTGCCTCAAAAGCTAGAAAGATGGGTTCCATCAAGAAACTGAAAAGAAAATAAGCAAAAGCACATGCAAGGGAAAAAAGAGCAAAAAAAAGTCCCTGTAGAGGTGGGTTTTAAACAGATAATGAGATAAGCAAAGGCTTATGAAACAAAGCAATTAATATTTTATCATATCCCCATATCTACAACTATAATCATACAAAGAGGTGAAAAATAATGGTTAATGGACCCGTACGTGTTTTTTTTGTAATTGATGTCATTTTCATATGCAATGACGCTGAAGTTGCAAAAGCCTTGAATAGGCTCCATCTGGTCGACTGATTAGGTTGCTATGGCTGCCTTGTTCCACAATGCGTCCATCTTGTACAACGCCAATGCTGTCCACTCCTCGTATTGTGGACAATCGGTGGGCCACTAAAACGGTGGTTCGGCCTCTCAACAGCCTCTCAAGTGCTTCTTGTAGCACGCATTCTGATTCAGCGTCAAGAGCGCTTGTGGCTTCATCGAGTAGAAGTATTGATGGATTCTTTAGAACAGCACGTGCAATTGCTATACGTTGTTTCTGTCCTCCAGAGAGTTGGACTCCCTTTTCACCTACTGAGGTTTTATAACCTTCGGGCAATCCACTAACAAATGCGTGCACATTTGCTGCTTGTGCTGCCTCAACTACCTCTGCTTCAGTAGCCCCGTCTTTACCATAAGCAATATTGTCGAAAATGCTAGCTGCAAAAAGTGCAGGCTCCTGCTGAACCAAACCAATTTTGAGCCGGAGAGATTTCAAGTTTAACCTCCTAATATCTTTTCCATCAATTATAACTTTCCCTGCCATTGGATCGTAAAACCTCTCGATTAATGCTATTACTGAACTCTTTCCTGATCCGCTAGCGCCAACTAGAGCTTGGCTTTGGCCAGCACGAATTCTAAGGTTGAAATCCTTAAACACAAGTACATCTGGTCGTGAAGGATACACAAAGTCAACATGACGGAGTTCAATCTCACCATGAATTGATTCAACATTCTCAGCTTCAGCATCATCAGGATCTATTTTTGTTGAGCGATCAAGAATGGAAAATACAGAGCCAACAGCTTCACCACCTCTTATGATTTCGGGTGCAAGGCTGACGGTTTCAGCAACTGAATTGGCTGTGATAACTAAGACTACGAATACCTTAATGACCTTAGAAAAGGTAGAGGCGCCTTTGTTAACAAGGTGGGCACCATACCAGAGTATTAGAGCTTCAGATGCATAAAGAGCAAGCTGAGATAGACCAAAAAGGAAACCCGAAGATTGACTGCGGCTAAGGCTTCGACGCTGTGGGACCCGGAGTTCATTACAAAACAAAGAAAGAACTTTTTCTTGGGCATTGAATGCTGCAACAGTTCTAATGTTGCTTACTCCCTCCCCTGCAATCATGCTAGTTTTTGCATGCGCCTTGGCCGTGTCTCCAGCAAACCCTTTAAGAGAAAGTTGCTGTGTAATTCAAAAGTATCAGAATTGTAAGGACTCTGTTTGATTAGCAAACAATAAATTTCACATCGATGAGAATGCCAAAGTAATATATTTTCTTACCACAATTTGGTGGGCTTACGCATAATTTATAGGTTTAATATACAATGATTCTATATCAGCAGTTAAAATTTACCTATAATTCACCTCCCACACACGCTGCACGTAGATATTCTTGTAATTTTGATCTTAATTTGATTTCATTTTATATAAGCAATACACTTAAAAGTAAATCTTGCCACGCGTACCCATATTCCAATTCGACCATTCTCAGGCATTAACTAAATTTTCAAAATATCAGACATAGAACTGACACAAAATTCTGTGCAGCACCAAAGCAAGTTGAAAACTTTTTAACCTAGAAAGACAAGCAGTCAAGTTAACAAAACAGTTCTCAGTTTCACTGAAGTTGATGGGCAATAATAAAATCTTTGATATTTCATTTCTACTATGCTAGATATTATATTATACAGTTCTTACTTTGTATTTTTCCGTTCATATTTTATGAGTTTCAAGAGTCATGCACCAGAATCGAAGCACGTGCAGATCACCATAGTGACAAGTTGTAATTGCCCTTTTGTCTTCTAGTTCCGAGAAACCAGTGCATTTGAATTCCAAGATCCAAACAAAAATCACTAGAACTGACAGTCTAGTAAAATAATTTTCTTTTGATTCTATGCCCAAAGTACCCTCCTCACAGGAAAAATTATCTTACTGAAATGACATCGTCAGCAGAGATTTGAGGGCGTTACCTGAGCAAAATTTGCTAGGACTAGTAGAGGAAAGGTGCCCAGTATAAGAAGTGAGACCCTCCATTCTACAATAAAGGCAACTATAAATGAAGTGAGGAGAGAAGTCATATTCTGCAATATCACCGATATTCTTTCGGCTATTGCAGATTTTACATCGGCAGCATCAGTAGATAATCGGGCTGCAAGAAGGCTTGAATTGTTCTCTTCCTCATCGAACCAGCCAACCTCATTCCTCAAAATTGCTGAAATGAGGAAAAGAAAAATTAATACGATAATATATATAGGAATATTTATCATCGTCCTATAATGTATCTACAAAAGACGCCTTATACCTGCAAGCATCATCCTCCTCACTCTTGTAGTGAGGTTCTCTCCCATAATGCTGAAGAAGTAGTGCTGTATCAAATATGCGACCACAGCGTAAAGACCAGCTCCAATATAAATGAAAACATATTCCTTTGTTTTTCGTACCATGGTAGCTGGATTAGTATAGTAGAACACCTCAATCATATTGCTCATCACAATAGCAAATGTTGGACCAATAAATCCAGAAAGAACAGACCCTATAGCACCCATGACTGAATAAGGCCATTCAGGAGCATTTAGTTTAAGAAGCCGGCAGAAATACCCATGTGGGGCGGGATTTTTCCTATCAGCTTCAGTATTAGACACCATCTCTATATGACCATCAGCACCAGTACTGTAAGAATAACTCAAGTTTCTTAAACTGCCAGAACGGAGGCTGAGAGACTTAGTCGATAACGAGTGGCTTAGCCGTGATGAGCGTGTTCGATGAGCTGAGGGATTTGAAAAATCTCTGTTCCCCACCATTTCCTGGAATCTGATTAAGGATGCATAGGCCCCACCTTTGACAATTAGTTCTTCATGGGTTCCAGTTTCGACAACTTGGCCTTGCTGTATAACTGCAACGGAGTCTACATTTCTTATTGTTGAGAGACGATGAGCGACAACAATTGTTGTCCTCCCTACCATTAGACGATCTAGAGCTTCCTGAACAATGCTTTCTGAACCAGCATCAAGGGCACTTGTTGCTTCGTCAAGAAGAAGTATCTTCGGGTTCTTCAACATAGCTCTCGCAATTGCTACTCTCTGTTTCTGACCACCCGAGAGTTGGACCCCACGCTCTCCCACCTGGACTTGAGTCAAAAAAAATTTAAGACCAACGCGAGTAATTCTTTGGATAGAACTAATAAACTGTTAATAATCAAAGCATATTTAACCTGAGTGTTGTATCCATTAGGAAGCAATGTAATAAAGCCATGAGCATTAGCAGCAGAAGCAGCTGCTTCCACTTCAGTCATGGATGCACCAGGCTTTCCATATAGAATGTTCTCGAGTATTGTGGTGGCAAAAAGTGCAGGTTCTTGGTTCACCAAACCAATTTGATCACGTAACCATCTCAGCTGCAGTGTCTTGATGTCCACATCGTCCAGCAAAATTTGTCCTATCCATTTTACAAACAAGATTAAGTACAAACACTATTGAATTAACATGGATATGCATCATCATATAACAGTAGAAAGTCTATCAATTACCTTGATTAGGATCATAAAATCTTTCTATCAGGGAGACAACGGTGCTTTTCCCTGAACCACTACCACCAACTACGGCAACTGTCTTTCCAGCGGGGAAGAAAAAGGAGAAATCTCTAAGGACGATGACATCAGGTCTAGACGGATAGCTAAAAGTTACATTTTTGAACTCAATGTTTCCATTGACATCAGTGAGGCTCTTTCCATCTGATGTCTCTTGAACTATGGAGGGCTTTTGCTTGATAATCTCCATTAGCTTGTATCCAGCTGCTTTGCCTTTGCTGAAAGCCCCAAGATTAGAAAACGACTGGCCCAGACTCCTGTAACAACAATCAAATCAAAACCCATAAATTTTTTCTATTCATTTCTCTCTAAAATTCAAATGATTTTAGCACATGATCTTACATGCCACCGACAATGGCAGAAAAAATAGCAGTGAATGCCTTGCCACCATCCGTCTGTCCATTTCTGATAAATACACCAGCATACCAGAAAACAAGAGCCCACGACATACATGCTATTCCATAGGTACAACCCAATCCAAGGCCTTTAGCCATTCCAGCCTTGTAACCCAAATTTAACGTGTTTTGTATAGCATCTGAATATGCACTCAGGGTGTTGCTCTCACCAACATAAGAGTAGACTGTCCTAACTTGTGCAATAGCCTGCATTTGACATCAAAAGCTTTAGCATGAACGAGGATCAATTAAATAGCAACTTCCTTTTTAACATCACCATAGCATTTCCAAAAATTCGCATTGAAATTTAACTTAGATGATCAATTATACTAGAGTTACTCCAAAAAGGTAAAGAACAGATTACAGCATAATTTTGTATTTTATTATTAAAATTTGATTCCGTCTTCAAAAGAAAGTAGGTTCCCATAATCAAAAGGGTATAGAAAGAACGAGCAAAGAAATAGAGAAGAATTGATTTTATCCGAGGCTCACCTGCTCGGCAATTATGCCAGCATTGGCATAAGATTCACGGCTCTTGGAGGTGAGACCTGTTAGGGTATATGCATACAGACCCCCAGCAAAGGCAATTCCAGGAATCACAGCCACACTGAGTAGAGCCAGCTTCCATGCCGACACAAAACCAACCACCAAACCGGCTAAAAATGTAGAAAGATAATGGATGAAATTCCCCACCTATCATCCCAAAAAATACACATTTTACTATCAGTAAAGTGATGGTTGTTAGGATTTTAGCAATAATAAATGAAAATAGAATCAAGCAACGAACAGAGCGCACAGATGTTCAGTACTTCACACTCAATATGAGAATTACATCCACTTGTTGCAAATTTTCACTGTAACTTCTCTTCACGGTTTTCTTGCATTCCAAAAATGACTCTAGAATATTCGAGTGACATGCTATGTGAATGAATATTCAATATACTCTGAGCTCGAAGTACATTTCAAAAATTTGCGAAGTTCAAAGTCGAGGAATCAGTATACCGTATTGATTGGGTTAGGTTCTAAAGAGTCCAACAACACTTTCATCAATGAACTTAAACACCATTAGTACTAAATGAACTTAAAAATCAACATTAAATCTGTACTTCAAAAACTCAGAAACTAAACAGGATTCACTTTATCAGGGTCTACTATTTCAGGAACCAAAAAGATGATGGCGTGGGTTAACTCAAGCACGCTAACATGCGGAATCCAAATCAAACAGTAGAAAGTAGTATTTAAGGTCCCTCGTTACCTCTTTAGTACAACACTCGACACTTGCACTAAAAGTACACGCTAAATGTGAACAGTGTGTGAGAGAGAAAAACATCTCGGTAGTGAGAGAAACCTTTTCGCTAATGGCGTCTTGGACAAGAAGAGTGTCGGTTGATACACTGAAAACAATATCCCCAGTTCTTGCATCTGTATCAAAGAACCCAACATCTTGTTTCAATACTGCCTCCAGATACTTCTTCCTCAATGCACCTACTTGCCTTTCTCCAGTATACATCCAGCATGCAATCTCTGTTTAATTATTTTAGATCCCAAAAATAAGTAATTATGCCACAAAATAATTAGTTTCAATGGTGATAGGGATGTGAGATGGGATAAGTATAAAATAAGGAAATAGTGCTGAAAAAGACATGTCAAGATGAAGAAGACAGAGAGACTGTCGAAGGACCACGTGCGACTGATCCGAAGTGAACAGTTTGAACTTTAAAAGTCAAAAAACACGAAACAAATCTAACCTGCATATGAAGAGAAACACACCACCAATCCAAGATATACGAAGTAGAGAGCATACTGCATTCATTGTGAAAATCAATTCAATCAGATCTGATAGGTTTATACAGAAAATGGGTTCATTTAATTATTCAAGAAAGTGAACCACCTTTGACACTTCATGAGTCATTTTGTGCAAATCCATTTGGTTTTTACCGAACCCGTTAACCATTTCACCGAACAAAAGGAAGAATACAGGCATGGAAGAGCCATGAATGATGGCACCGATACTGCCAGATATCATAAGAATCCAATCGTATTTATCTGCAAATGAAAAAAGCTGATAATATGGCAAGCTCTGTTCTTTCTTCTCTGTCTCCGGCATTGTTTTTCCTTCTGTGCTCTCAGCCATTTTATCAGATAGCTCTGAATCTCTCTCTACACACCACCCCACCTCACGAAGAAGTAAAAAGATTGGTTCTTGAATACGGACAACTGTGTACAAATGGGTAGTGAGTTTACAGATAAAGAACTTTTATGGTTTAGTATGACTCACTGAGTTATATAGAGAGCTTTGATTTCCCGATTGAGAAAGAGGAGTGAATCAGTACGACCAGTGGTCAAACGAGCAGGCATGGAAGTGTATGAGAGAGAGAGTAGCACCGTGTTTGGAAATGAAAGAGCTTATATAGAGAATCGCACTCGCTAAAATCAGAAAATAAAGTAAAAAGTAAAATAAGCACATACTTTTTCAGCTTAATCAATTATGTTGGTAGTGTTACCATCTTATGCTTAAAATAGAAGGAAAGTAAAATTTTCAAAATAATATTCTCAACTGTGACTAGTTACTTTATTACAAATCTTTTTGCACGATACATATCATTTTCTCTAATAAAGTAAAAAAATAATTACTGCATGGCTATATTCATTATGAGATTTGGCAAAAGCAATTGAAAATATTGTGATAACAAATGATAGTAATGGATTGGTTAATTTTACCATCTTGTGACTTTTAATCAGTTAGGCATTATTTTTTACTGTCTTCGTTCTTCAACATAAAGTTGATAAGGGATTACGAACCTCACCTTCCAAAATAAGCCCTTTAAAATAAGTCCAATTCTACGCTTTAAAATATGGAATCGTAAAGATGTGAGCTAATTACTAATTGACATTTTTCTAAAATCGAAAAATTATACGTCACGACTGACTCCAATAATAACTCGAAGTAAATATTACGAGTCACTTGACTTGCAAGCCAAACCTCATCATCCTGAAAGATCATGTTCAAACACACAAATTATGCAAAAGTAGAAACTCATTTTCAAACTTCCATTATCCCAACTTTAAAATTCTCTGTAATTGTAAACTCTTATTTTAATACAAAACCAGACATCCGCACAAACTAAATATTTTTATATTCGACAAGTACTTCAAATTTTCGAATGTAACTTGACGCGAGTCTTTTAATGATAAATTTAAGGGATAATTGCAGTAAAAATTACAAATCTTTGAAACACTAACAGACTTTCCCAAATTTTTTGATTTATGTCAGTTGTCACTCATAACCTTTCTAAACGTTGTAGATGAAGTCTTTCTGGACAGTTTCCATCCACAATTTCATTAGTTGATCAAAAATTTAACTTTGCCCACATTTTTAATATTTTAAAAATAGACAAAAAATGGTAACTCTATATTTATCACATTAAACTAATTAAGCCCATGTTTGAGCCTCATTCTTTCTCTTTTTTTTCCATTCATTTTTCTATAGTACTCATTTTCAACCACACATTCTTCAAATAAAATAATATTACATACAATTTTACAACTTTTCATCACTTTTCTACGACACATTCTTCAATCAATCAATATTTAAAAATTAATTCTTCTTAAAAAATGGGGACCAAACACAAGCTAAATTAAAAAAAAAAATAAGGACAAAAAACACAACTGTCTTCTTCTTCTCATCCCCCACACCCACCCCTACCCCCAGTTGAAATCCAAAATCAGAATCGAAAGAATTTAGGAGGAGGCCCTTCACTTCTTTAATTTTTTATTACTTTCTTGCATTTTCACTTCCACCACAATTTTTCTAATCCACGATCTTCCTGGAAAATTTTAAGCAGAAAAGAGAAAAGTTAGGAATTTTTCTTCTTGATTTCAATAAAAATTTTAAGTAATCCATAATACAAACAACTAATTTTCTAACCAAAACAACCATAAATGTAATCTCAGTACCTACCAATTACTCAAAACTCTTTAAAAAAATTATATTTTCTTGGATGCTTGAGCTTTTGGGTTTAATTCTTTTGATATCTTGGACTTCAAATTTTCACTCCCATCCATGTTATGTTTCTTGGATTTTTCTTTGTAGTTTTGTAGAAGACGAACCCAAAAGAATTAGAGGTGGCGGTGGTCGGGTGACTGATTTTGGGTTTGAGGTGGGGGAAGGGTTGGGTTGGCGTGGGCTTGGGGAATGAGAAAAAGAAGACGATTGTGTTTTTTTTATTTTTTCTTATTTTTTTAAAATTTAATTAGTTTAATTATTTAATGTGATAAATATTAAGTTACTCTTAGGCATCTTTTTAAAATATTAAAAATATGGTCAATGTTAAATTTTTGGTCAATTGACGGAATTGTGGATGAAAATTGTCCAAAAGGGCTTCACCTACAACGTTTGGAAATGTTAGGGGTGACGGCTGCAACAAATCAAAGGTTTGGGGAAATTCTGCCAGGATTTCAAAAAGTTGGAATTTTGGCTACAATTATCCCTAAATTTAACTTGGAAAGGTAATGGGTACTTGGTGAAAAAATTGCTTATCATCGACTCCTGTACATTGTACACTTGTGAATGTTTTGTGGTAATTATTAAACCAAGTTGAATTAGCACAAATTGAACTAAAATTGGTCATATA
This sequence comes from Fraxinus anomala, assembly GCA_903798345.1. NCBI lineage: Eukaryota > Viridiplantae > Streptophyta > Magnoliopsida > Lamiales > Oleaceae > Fraxinus > Fraxinus anomala. Next base: position 11,683 of record CAIGRN010068894.1, read on the forward strand.
GTAGTTTGAGCACTTGTTATATACTTCTATTTTAAATATTTCTCGTGAGCAATCACTTTCTTGTTATGTTCTCAACTTTAGACCAAATTACATTAAAATTTCTTTAGTTTACCCAAAAGAATTAGAGGTGGCGGTGATCGGGTGACTGATTTTGGGTTTGAGGTGGGGGAAGGGTTGGGTTGGGTTGGGTTGGGGTGGGCTTGGGGAATGAGAAAAAGAAGACGATTGTGTTTTTTTTATTTTTTCTTATTTTTTTTAAATTTAATTAGTTTAAATTTAATGTGATAAATATTAAGTTACTCTTATGCACCTTTTTAAAATATTAAAAATATGGTCAATGTTAAATTTTTGGTTAATTGACGGAATTGTGGATGGAAATTGTCCAAAAGGGCTTCACCTACAACGTTTGGAAATGTTAGGGGTGACGGCTGCAACAAATCAAAGGTTTGGGAAAATTCTGCCAGGATTTCAAAAAGTTGGAATTTTGGCTACAATTATCCCTAAATTTAACTTGGAAAGGTAATGGGTACTTGGTGAAAAAATTGCTTATCATCGACTCCTGTAAATTGTACACTTGTGAATGTTTTGTGGTAATTATTAAACCAAGTTGAATTAGCACAAATTGAACTAAAATTGGTCATATGGTAGTTTGAGCACTTGTTATATACTTCTATTTTTAATATTTCTCGTGAGCAATCACTTTCTTGTTATGTTCTCAACTTTAGACCAAATTACATTAAAATTTCTTTAGTTTCATGGGCACAGTGTCCTCCTCTTGCTTTCCAAGGACCAGCACTGCATGGCCAGGTATTGCACCACTTTTTCTGTAAAGCATTTCCAGTCGAATCCTATTCACTGAATATGTGAATTTTTGCTTCAATTTTCACTCGGTTGATTTGAGTCAATATCAACAATTAATTTTAACCATCATATGATAAAAAAGAGAATATATCTATTTGATGGAAGGAACGCACTCGTGTACGGGAATCGAAGTGGTTAGAACATAATTGAGCTTGCCAACTACGATTGATAACTTTTCAACAATGTATTTCATCAATTTTTATACAATCTACTAAAAATCAATTTTTTTATATAAA
>CAIGRN010068918.1:0-14372 GCA_903798345.1 Fraxinus anomala
TATATATATATATATATCATTTTCAACTAGTTTTTGAAATTCATAACGTTTCCCTATTTTTTAATTATACACTCTTCAAAAAATTAATTTTTCAATTTAAAAAATCTCTCCTAAACGAACATTAAATAATATCTTGTCCACGAGAGTACTTAAGCCCATGTTTGGGCTCCATTTTAATTTTATACATTTTTATCTTTATTCTTTTCAATCACATATTTTTCATTACAATAATATTACACGTAAATTTAAAATTTTTCCTTCTTTTTTAGCCTTTGCTTGATCCCCATTATTTGAAATTTTAATGGTTTGAAAAAATTATAGTTACAAAAAAAGAAAAAAAAATTTGAAATTACGTGTAATATTATTTTATTGAAAAATGTGTGATTGATAAAAAAATGAAGAAAAATTAATTATAATTTCAATGGGGTCAAACAGGGGTTTAATCACACATTTTTAAAAAAATTACTATTCTGAAATTCTTTTTTTTTTTTAACCATGGAGGAGATATAAGTCCCATAAAAACCAAAATAAACCCAAATTATACACCATTGCCACCCATTTGATTTGTGTGCCCTGTGATTCCTGTTTTCTGCTGCAAACGGCCAAAGCACAAGCCCCAGAAAACTAAACCCAAAATTTGACAACAAATTAGACAAATTCACCTCATTCAATCCCAACCCACATGAGAATATGATCTTAGCCTCGACAAAAAGAGTTTAAGAATTAAAAAAAATAAAATTAATGAATAAATAATTCTGCACACCTTAATTTCCTCATCTTCATCACGATGTCCAACGTAATGGAATATCTTAAACTGGGACCCCATTGATACTACTATGATTCAACCTTTTGCTCTGATGAACAATCCCTTCTTTAACCTTTTCTGCTTTTGCTATAAGTATCCAATAAACAAAGCATAAAAATAAGTCATCATGTGGGGTCGTAGAGCGCCATCTGATGTGACCCCCTCAATTTTCAACCGTTTGATCATTTCTCACCTCCCTGATTCTGCTGCTGAAAACAAGTGTGCTCCAACCTGAAGGGCACTCCTTTCCATATTTCTTTCTTCTCACTGTATTTTCTTTCTTGTTTTTGGCGTGTGAAGCAGTAGAAGGAAAAAGAGCTCTTTGGGATGCTACAAAATGATGGGTTTTTTCTTTGATTGGGTAGAAAATCATTTTTCCTCAGCTTTTTGATCTCTGAGTTACTGTCCTTGGTTACTTCACCGACTTTTCTCTTATTTTCGAGGTCTTTTTTTGCTCTGCATCTTCATTGCTCGCCTAGAGCAAGGTGAGGTATGTCTTTCATTTTGTATTTTTCCGTCAAGCGATTGAATTTCAAGAATGTGAATGTTGATATAGGTGGGTTTTCCCCTCTTTTGAAACTATTTTGCTGCTTAGAAGTAATAACTAAGAGCTCAAAGATGAAATATTACTGATTTCTTGAGCAAAATCAGTACTTTGAAGGATTTTGAAAGCCAAACCTAATTCTAGAAGCAGAAGGTTTGGTTTTTTGTTTCATTGCACCATAAAAATTATATTTAGGAACACTCCATTTGGTCCAATTCTGGGTCAGTCCTGATGGTTCAAGTGAAAAATGTCCACCCTTAGTTTTTAATATGGGAAAATACAAGAAAGAATGAAGAAACGAAATCGAAAAAGAAGAAAAAGGATACCAGTACAACAAATAAAAAAAGGGCAAAGCCCCCCACCGCACCCCACCCCCCCTTCACTTTAGTTTCTTTAAGTAACTTTACCTTTTAATTTTTTGTCTGTAACTTAATGAAAGAGTCAACTGTCCAAAAGTTTTTTGATTTGGAAGGTTTACGATTTCGTAGCCATTGATGATGATCTTTTATAAGGTTCCAGCTTTGAAGAAGTCGCCCGGTCACTTTTTCTTCACAAGTCACTCTATGGGCCTTTTGGACCACCCAATTTTCTCTTTCAGATTGTTCTTTGGATTCACCTTGCCTACATATATCCTATGCTGTCTTTTTGCAGCTTTCATTAGTATAATTTTGTACTATTAGGAAGTCAACTGGGGCTCTCATGGACAAAATTGATGGTTCTTCATTAGGGATTTTTTTTAATGTTATGATTCTAAGGCCTCGATTGTGTAGTTATTAATGGAAAGAGCTTTGGAAATGCAAGTGCATCTGATGAATCTAAGTCATTTGCCAATTTGGGTGTTTTTGAATTTGCTCAGCTCTCAGTATTCCTGTGATTTCTGTTCCAGGAGGTCTTTGCAAAGTCTTGAGCTCCTAGAAAATATCTTAGAATATCTGCGCCACCGCAATTATATTATTAAGTATTATCCTCTTCATACAGTGTAACACGCTGTTCTCCTTAGGGAGAGAGATTTCCTTCTTGAGTCCCATTTGGTCATTGAGACCATTGTTTGTTTTCTTGGTCATATTTCCAAACTGACATGAATATGTAATTAATATTTGGTGAAACGGAGTGGGAAAGCATCTACTTGCTGGGGAAAGTTTGACTTGTTACCCTGGTTTTGGGATTTCTTAAGTTTCTCTTGGTATTTGACCTATCTTTGTTTGGACTAAAGATTTGATGGATGTTTGAAGCTTAATCTAACCCCCCCGACCATGAAATTTTTTGGAGTGTTATATTGATTGTATGAAATACATATATTAGTTCACTATAATATTTGTACTGTGTAAAGGATTTTTATGAGAGCCTATTAGTTGCTTGTTCTGGATTTTTCATTCTATTTATTATTGCGCTTGTAGAAAGGAATTAGGGCTTAATCCTAGCAGATTTACTAAAAAATATTAATTTATCTTGCCCATTTCTTCTTTCACCCATTTGCAAGCACCGGCAGCATACCTTTTTTTTTTTTTTGGGTGTCATCCTAAATGTACTGAAAATCGTATAGATATTGTACTTGATCGCTTTCAGTTATAGGAAATTATTTACATTGTCTATTAGCTCTTGCGATCTTTCATCTCTGATATTTTAAAATCCATTTAACTTTTAGTTTTTAGTAGCAATTGAATTATTTTCGCCCAAAATAAAGAATCTGATATCAAACTATTGGTGGTGCAGACTAGCAGCCGTATGGAATACCATTTAGATCTTGAAAAAGAATCAACTGATGGAAAAAAATCTTTGATACCAAATGGTTGTTCCTTACACCAAGCGAGACAAAATACAAAGTTGGGGCACAGGTTGCAGTTTGATAAGAAAGAAAGGTATTTTGATGATTTCCATCCAGAATTAATAAAGAGTGTAGACAGCCCGGTATCAAAATATAATGGGTTTCATCAAAAGCAACGGGTTGAAAGGAAGGTCCATCAGAGTGAAGAACTTGTTATGTACATGTCAAAATTACCGATTTTTCTGGAGAGAGGAGAAAGCCCTCGGGAAAAGGCTTTCAATGTTGGGGTCCTCGATTGGCACCTTCTCGAGAAATGGCAGCTTAATCAGAAGGAGATCATCCGAGGAAATGGGAAGCACACACCTCTTAGTACCAATATCTCACCAATTTCTTCAAAAAATGAAGGGAAGTTTCAAGACTGCAAAGCTGGTCCAATTCATCCATTGAAGGTGCAACGGAGTCCAGTGGGTGAACATCAGTCTTTTAGCCAAGACACTGAGAACAGACTAAAGGAGCGAAGAAGTAAAGAACCAGACCTTCAGAGAAATTCTGAGATGAGGAGATTGCAACGTTTGGAAAGTGATAGCATGGCATCCTGTTCGAAAGGGAAGATGAAGGTTCGACATGAAGCCATGATGGGACAAGAGGAATTAGAAGTTACAAGTCGCAATGTTACTGATCATTATTGCAGTGATCGAAACAAAACTGCAGTCCTATTTCCAAAAGATGGACCGGAGAATAGGTTTTCTGCAATTTCCGATCCACCCTATTCATCAAAAGGTGGTGATCAGAGATCAATGGATGTAAATCAACACAGCCTTTCTGGAGAATCTAGTGTGAGTGTCTGCCGTGCAAATGTCCCTCATGAAGCCAACAAGATAGTCTCATGGTTAGACGACTCCTGCTCCAAAGATGAGAGTATAAAGTTGTCGTCAGAGATAAATCAGAGAGTAAAGTTTCCTGTCAATATCTCATTTAGTCCCTCCAGTGGCAAGAAGCTGGAGGAGAAGAATTTGAGCCTAATGTCAAAAAACTCAACTAAAAATAAATCTTCTGATCAAGAATTAAACCCGAAAACAGACATTTCTGCTGTTGGTAAGGTTAGGAATCCTCCACCAACTCGTCGATTTAGCTTTGACATGGGTAAAATGGGCAGGGGTCCGAGCTCAAAAGAGACTTCAGCAATTCCACATTCAGGTGCCAAAGATATTACAGTTAAATCTGGTTCAGAGGAAACTTGTGATAAATCAAATGATACTAGCAGATCCAGATCAAGTCCTTTGAGAAGGTTACTTGATCCATTTTTGAAGCCAAAGGCAGGCATATCCGATCACTTTGGCAAGTCATTGGAGAGAAATTTGTCCACAACTGATAGGGCCATCAAATCGTCTACAGTACGGGGAGAATCGCCAGCTTTTCATTTTGTAAGTGCAAAATTCGATTTGAAGGATTGCAAGACAATTGATATTGATAACCCAAATAATGAGAAGACTGGATCATCAACAGTACAAGCTCTCCTTCAAGTGGCTGTAAAGAATGGCCTTCCTTTGTTCACATTTGCTGTTGACAAAAAAAGAGACATTTTAGCAGCGACGGTACAAAATTTAAGTTTGAGAAAAAATGTGAACAGATGGATGTATACGTTTTTCTCTTTGCAGGAAATGAAGAAAAAGAATGGACATTGGATAAATCAAGGAGGTAAAGACAGAAATCACGGATATATTCCTAATGTTGTCGCACAAATGAGAGTTTCTGATGTTTTCTCCTTGGAGCCGAGCAGACAGAGATCTGTTATTAAATCTAGAACTAGGGAGTTTGTATTGTTTTCAGTGGGTACTAGAGATGTCGATCATCAAACATCAGACATGTTGCCTAGTGATGAACTTGCAGCTATTATTATGAAATTTCCGGGAAAGATTGATAGACAGATAAACCGAGATGTCCTGCTGAGTGATAACTCTAAAGATGATGAGGGAAATCCATATTTGGTTCTGAGTGAAGACCTATTAAGTACGACAGTCGTACTTCCTGGCGGTGATCATGGAGTGCCTGGTAAAGGAGAACCTTCTCCACTAATTGAACGATGGAAATCCGGGGGATCCTGTGATTGTGGGGGTTGGGATATGGGATGTAAAATACGAGTTCTTGCTAATCACAACCTGTCAAGTGAGAAATGCAGTTCAACTGGAGGGCGATTCGAGCTATTCTCTCAGGTATTTACATTGTGTAGTCTAATAATTGTTCATTTGAGTGCCAACAGTGTTTTAAACTATTCCTAACTTTGGTCACCTCTTTTCGTAGGATGAAGTTTCAGAGTCTAAGCCCTACTTCAGCTTGTCATGGTTCAGTGATGGGATCTTCTCAGTCGAGTTTAGTTCATCACTCGAGCTTCTACAAGCATTTTCCATTGGAATAGCCCTTTTTAACGGCATGAAACCAGCTGTCTTCTCAGAACCGGACAACTTTGTCGGACGCAAGACTTCTGAAGAAATTACATTACCAGGAAACAACATGGCAAAACTTTCCAAGCAAGAGGTCTCTGCAAAATATGCCTCACTGGCTCCTATTTCCCCAGTCGGAAGAGTATAGATTTCACAACCTTTTGTATCTTGTTGGCTAAGCAGCAAGTGTAAACACCGAAATGAGTGATATATGTATGGATAGTGTATGAAGGTTGCAAATCAGTAGCATGTTTGAATAAGTTAAATGAGTAAAAAAAAAAAAAGTCAATTCATTTTAACTGCTTTTTTTTTCCCCTTAACTAAGTAAATTGCTTTATTTCAACCATGTCCAGTAGAAGATATTGTGTTATGGAGTAGAGAAGAATGTAAACAAGTCATTTTTTTAAGAACCAAAGTTCCATATTCGTGAGAAGAATTAGAGCTACAAAGGATACAATAATCATAAAATCTAGAACTAGGAGTACAGTGGTTATTCACTAATAAATATATAATTTACAACATTCTTCTTTGAATGACATATTATAAAATGGTTGTCTCGTTAACATTTTATTTTATAAAAATTCAAAGGAATAAAAATATCAAACGAAGAAAAAAGAGTACAATTAATTTTTAAAGTATTAAAAATAAATATTGCTTCATTAAAATCCTGTCAAGAAAGTTCAAAATGATAAAAACTAAGCAAAGGAAAAAGAACATATATATTCCCCTAATGTTGTTCACTGAAACTTTCTGAAACGTATTTCAATCCCGCTAAACAATTTTTTGAATGTAGATGTTGACAATACTTTTGTGAATAAATAAGTCGCATAGTCACTTGAGCGAATTCTTTGAACATTGATATCACAAGTCTTCTTAAACTCACGTGTATAGAAGAATTTTGGAGAAATATGTTTCGTTCCGTCCCCTTTGATATAATCGTCTTTGAGTTGTGCAATACAACATACAAAATTGTTGGACTATATTTTATTGAAATTAATCCTCATTATACTTGGATATGATTGGTCATGTTCATCAATCATACACATTCTTGATTTGCTTCCATGCAATCATTTCAGAATGTTTTGAAGATGTTTTGAAAGTTTGCTTTACTGATCCTCGTGATATAACTGTTCATCTACGTGCAAACACATATCCTGTTTGTGATTTAACTTTATATGAATTAGATAGATAACATGTATCTACATATCCCACTAAAGTAGATCTCAATATTTGAGAATAAAATAATCTCATATCAAAAGTACATTTCAGGTAACGAAAAATGTGTTTGATATCATTTCAATGTCTTTGAATTAGGATAGATCTATATCTTGTAAGAAGATTTACAGAAAAAATTTATGCCGAGTCGAGTCCAATTTGTAAGATAGGTGAATGCTCCAATTGTACTACGATATGGTATTTCAGGACCAAAAATATTTTCTCCATATTTAAGTGGACGAAATGGATTTTTTATTTCCGCATCAAGTGATTGAACAACCATAATTAATGCTAACTGATGTGCTTCATCCATATAAATACGTTTTAAGACTTTTTTTTTTATATATATGAAAATTGATGAACAAATAATCATTTTGGAAAATATTCAATCGGCAACTCAAAACAAATTTTGACTTTTCCCAAATCTTTCATCTCAAATTCATTTTTCAAATAATTTGCAATTTTTTTGAGCTCTTTAAGTGTTTCAATTAAATTTAAATCATCAAATTGTTACAATTAGAAATCTATTTATTATTATTATTATTATTATTATTATTATTATTATGAAAGAACATGGACAGATATCGTCATTATCATAACCTCCACAAATGTGATTATACCACATGCGTCCGAATTGTTTCAATCCATATAATGATTTTTGCAATTTAATTAATAACCTAACTCTTGGGCAAGTATCATTTGTTTTGACACTTTAAGTCCTTCAAGGACTTTCATGGATATATCACTATTAAGTGAATCATATAGATATGCAGTTACTACATATATAGGCGCATGTCGAGCGTTTGTGATAAAGTCAAACTAATTAAGAATTAAAAAGTGATCGTGTCTATTATGGGAGAATATGTTTTCTCGTAATCAATTCGAGGTCATCATGAGAAACCTTAGGCTAATAGTCGAGCTTCGTATCTTGTAATTCATTATTTTCATTTCTATTCCTTGCAAAAACCCACTTATATCCTACAGAAATTACATTTGAAGTGTTCAAATCACAAGTCCAAACACTTTTAGTTTCTCTAAGAATTTCAACTCTGCCTGTATGACTTCTTTTCATTTTGGCCAATTATTTCTATGTTGACATCTTAATAGACTGTAGTTCCGAAATTTCATTTTGTATAATTTCTAGAGCCACATTAAAGATGAAAATATTACCTACAACAATATTATTTCGTTCCTATAATTTATGAGATAACATATTGAAATCTCATTATTTTCGAACACTTGTAATTCTGCAGGAATCATATTTTTAATATTTGATTGATGAATTGTTTCTAATATTACTTCTTCGAAAAAAAATTATTGGTCTTTCTCTTGTATTTTTCTTTTTTTGAGATACATAGTTTTTTGAATTAACTGGTCGATCATGCTTTTAACGTATTTGAGATTCATTTGCTATAGTAGATTATCCTACAGGAACATCAATTTTTGTTAAAATATTTTCTTTTAGTGTATACGACTTTGTCACTTTTGTGTGACAAATGCATCAAGTAATTGATTTCAATTCGTTGCAAGTTAATGATTTTTTCAACTTCTTTTTTACATTGATTGCCGCAAAGATAAAAGTGAGAGAGAGTTATCTCACTCTTAAAAAATCCACATTGCTTTTCAAGTTGTAATTTTACCCCTCCTAAAGTTGAGAAAGTTATTTTATCAAAATGACAATGTGTCAAACGTGCAACAAACAAATCACATATTAAATGTTCAAGATACCTAATAATAGACATTGAATCAAGACTAACATAAATTCCAAATCTTTATTGGGAACCCATTATAGTACGTTGTGGAGGTGAAATATGGATTTGGACAGCACAACCGAAAACTCGTAAATGAGAAATATTAGGTTCATGATCAATTGTAAGTTGCAAATGTGAATATTGATAATAAGCAGTTGGTCTTATACAAACCAATGATGCAGCATATAATATGACATGAACCCAAGTAGAAGTTGGGAATTGTTTTCATCAGTAATGGTATAGCAGTTATTTGTAGACGTTTGATAAATGACTCCACAAAACCATTTTGTGTATGAACATGAGCCACTGAATGCTCAATGAAAATCCCAATTGTAATGCAATACTCATTAAATGCCTGTGATATAAACTTACCAGCATTATAAAGACGCATTGTTTTGATTGAGTAATTGAAAATTTTAGCTCGTAATTTTATGATTTGGGCAAGTAGCAGAAGCTGCATTACTAGTTAAAAGTAGGTAGTCAAGAGACCAAATAATCAATTAATACTATAAAATAACGAAATGATCCACGTGGTAGATGTATTAGCCCACATATATCTCTATGAATTCTTTCTAAAAAAAATTGGAGATTCAATATTAATTTTTGTAGTTGAAGATCTAATGACTAACTTGCCTTATAAACAAGGAGCACAATGATAATCATTAGGTAAAAGAATCTTCTAGTTCTTTAGAGGGTGTGCACGTGAGTTGTTTATTGTTCGACACATCATTATAATTCTTAGATGACCAAGTCTATCATACCAAAATATAAAACTTTTAGGGTCAATGAACTTCAAGTTCGTGATAATATTTGATTCAATCATTTTTATGAATGTATAGTACATGTCAGAACAGAATGTCGAGAGTTTTCATTTATATATATAAAAAAAAAGTTATGCGACGATATTCTATAATATCTTCTTGCTTCTTCTCAATATGATATCCATTGTAGCGGATATTTTTAAAATGAAGTAATTTTCTTTCTAATTTACTAGAATAAAGTGCATTGTCAATATATAATTTTATATTATTTGATATAATAATACATGCTTTTCCAAAGCTTTCAACGATATTCGATGAAACTGATATCGTATCAACATTATTTTTTGTTAATGTTAAGTCCAAAAAATAATTTTTGTCTTAACGAATAGTATACATAGTTACTATTAACAAAACAGGCATCTAGCAATTCACCAGTTTTAAAATCCTACAAACGAAGGTGCATATATTTCATAGTGGGTTTTAGGGAGGACCACAATCCCTGATGGTCAAATCTTTCGATCAAGTTTTTCCAAAGAACTTGTGGATCCTTCATGGTAAGGTATTCGATTTTAAATCCATCTGGAGATGGTGATAAAAGAAAATAAGTGATCTTATAGGATTTTGCAAAGATTATTTGTTTCATTCTTTTATTATTTCTCTTAGATCCTTTGAGATGAGATGAATCTCAACATCAAGAATCAATGACAAATAATTTTTGCAAAATAATTCGAGTGCAAAAACTTAAATTTTGTGATGTTTATCATTTGAATAATTATTCAATCATACAAAATATATAATTAATTTTCAAAAAATATATCTAATTATGATATAATCATGTAAGAACAAATGTCTATATGACATAAGTTGTATGTTTTTTTTCGGGGATAAACAAAAATTCATAAATTACATATATTTTTTTAAGATATGAGCTATTTCGAAAGCACGATAAAATATAATTATTATCATTTTATTTCAAATGATATTTTTATATTGCTTATTCAAGAACAAACGGTCAATATTCTTTATGAATATTGAAATTGTAATATCATGTTGTTCAAAAACAAATAATATTCTTCTAAAATATTAACAATTTTGTGTTACTTCAGAGTGACAATGAGCTATTAACTTTTCATGAGCATGTATTATAGCAGAATGTTTATATTTGTATAGTTGTACTTTTTCGAGAATAACAACGAGATACATTATCAATTTAAAGTTTATATAAGAATCTAGATTTATTAATCTAGTTAAAATATAAATAGTATTCAGTTAATTATAAACATATATTTTCAGAATGCCTAAAGTGGAGAACATATGCGTGCACAATTATAAAAGGTATAATAATTACTTTTATTGTGAGGTTTTATTTTAAAGTATGCGTATGTACCCTTAATTTTCAATATGACAAAACTGATTTTGTTTAATTCAGAATTTAGAAGATGACTTGACCAAAAAAACTGCCGTGCATTAGAAAATTGTTGTGGCACGTCTTCATATAAAAAAAAAAAGATTGCTACCTAAAGAAAACGATTTCTTGATGTCTAATAATCACGATTTTTGCGACAGATTCTTATAATTGGCTTTGGTCAAACATATTATTTGGTTTTTCCATAAAAAGTCTATATTACCCTTAATGAAATGAGTTATTATATATTATATCTTATATCCCTACCTTTTTAGGATAGTTTCAAATTTTAGATCCATCTTCTATTTCTCCTATCTCGGATTAAAATATATAAATTCATTATATCTTGTAATATATTTATCACATTTTTTTCCAAAATTTATCATATTCTTCAGATGATTTATCTATATTTTCTAGTAAGGACTCAATATCATTTATTTTTGTTAACATATTTTCTAAAATTTTATCTAAATCTTTAACTGTATATCTTGACATATTAAATTATCAGTATGAACATGGTAATAAACATTATGATATCAAAATATAATATTAAAGCAGATAATCATAAACATGATTATGATATTAAAATATAATTCTTCAAAACAAAACATTATCATACTGATCCCTACGATTCTCTAAGATTTTAGAAAAATTCGTTCTAATTTTAGCAAGAATTAATGGTTTTACCTTAGCTTTGATTTGGTTCATTATCCTCAGAACTGAGTGACCTTCGAGTTCTGAATCTGCAATCCACTCCCTTTAACGGCATTATGCCTTCAGGGGATTATTGCTATTTCATCTACTTGCTCTTCACTAAATCACTTCTAAGAATAATTTCTTAGATTTTGGTTAAAGAAAAACTCTATTTGATGCTAACATAAGAAATAAATCTTCTATAAAATCTTTCAAGAATCTATGGGAATAAAGGATTAAGAATCCATTTATATCTTTTAGATGATTGGAATGTGAATGATATATTTCTAATTGATACAGTTTCTATAAGGACGGAAATTTTTGGCTTTCTCACAATCTGAGTGCTTTAGAAATTCTTCCTTCTATGTAGCCCGAATGCCTCTTTTTATATTACTACATGAGGCTCAATTATATTGCCTCTTACATTATTACTTACGTTACATACATCAATAATTTACATAGTGACATCCATTATTAAAGGCGCACTAGCCTTTCTTTTGTCTTTTCTGGTTCTACATTACATCGTCTTTATATGAAGTTGGCAAGATTCTTTCCATAATGGTAGGTCCATCCTTGTATCTTATCTTTTATTTATGTCTGCATGTGGGAGAATCCCTTGCTTCGCATGCTCTCTTAACAGTTGAGATACTTCTACTTATCTGATGGGTATGAAATTTATTGATATATTCTTTTAAAATTTCTGATTTTTGTTTTCCATCACTTGTCAAAAGTGTCCAACCATTGTATTGGCAAATACATCGAAACTTTCTTTCATACAAATTTTTTGAAATATTGTATAGAACTTTATATCCAAGCACTCTTCTACTTTTTATCCATGCCCTGGAGAAAGTTGGGACTGGTTTATCTCATTCTCTTACATATATTTGGAAATTTCGTCCAACATGTCCAATTGTGATATGCTCTGCTGGATAATAAATCTCATTTTCAACTTCTGAACTTAAAGAATAGAATTTCATGTATATTGGTTTATTTTGTGCAAATTGTTGACTCTTTAAGATGTCATCAAATTTCTCAATTTCTTTTAATGTTGTATCTGAATAAATCATATCAGTATATCCAAAATTTGTTGCCATCTTGACGGTTAATGGATATACTCCTTTCACAATTATTAACCTTGGATAAATATGTTCTTCTGGAGATATATAGTATGGATCTGTAGATTTGAGTTCATAAACAATTTTTGTAAATTGTCTATATTCTTCATCTTTTGATGTTAAAGGGGTATCATCATCTGGTTCATCTCTTCTTATCCTGATAGTTCTTGTATGGTTTTCATTGATTGTTATCTTTTTTGAACTCTTGGCAATGACATCTCCTCTGGGTCCACTAGTGTTTCCTTCATCATTGTCTTTTTTGATCAACCTGTTTATATTTTCTGTTTGTATCAACCTGGTATTATCATGATATTGTACTAAAACATCAATCTTTATATCCCTATTTGTATCCATAGACAATAATTGTGCTTCAAGAGCTTCAATTTTGTCTTTCATTTCATTTGTAACATTGGTATGAGATTCACTGATCTCAAATAATAATTTAACATTATAACTCAAGGTTTCAGCTAATGTCTCCATCCCAATTTTTATATCATCTGCTTCATATTTGGCATATGTTCCCGCATATTTTATCTCTGATATCATCTTTTTGAGATTATTCATCTCCAAACTCAATGTTCCTGCTTAAAAAATCAGCGAGATAATTATTAGATCATTTAATATGGCTCTGGTGGTAATTTATTCTTGATCAATCCTGCAACTTGAGAATTATCGGTCTCAACAATAAATTTTTTAGATGATAGAAATAATGAAAATTTCTTTATTCCTCTAATAATTGTTAGTAATTCTTTTTCATGAGTAGTATAATTTATTTCTGCTTGATTAAATATTCCACTTGAATATCTACAAATTTCATTTAAATCTGTTTTTAATATTGCTACCCAATATTTTTCTGAGGCATCAATATTAACAATTAAATTTTCTTTTTCATCTGGTCGTATTAATTTTGGTAAATTTTTACATTTTTCTTTTAATAATTTAATAATTTATCTATGTTCTTCACTCCATCCTTTAGTATTTGTTTTCCTAAGTAAAATATGAATTTTATGTCTCTCTTTTGAAAGATTTTCAATAAATCTTTCAGCATAATTCAAATATCCTAAAATTTTTTGTATTTGTTCTAATTTATCTGGGAAACTTTTTATCTTTTTAGATATATGAGTTTGTAATTTTATTCCTCTATTATCTATTGATAATCCAAGAAAATCAATCTCCCGTTTTTCTATTATAGATTTTTTTTTAGAAAGAACAATTCCTTATTTCTTACAACTATTTATAAATTGTATCAAATGGTTCTTATATTCTCCTTTATTATTGGAACATATTAGTATATCATCAATATATACTATTAAAAATTCATTAAACTTTTTAAATATATTATTCATCTTTCTCTGATATATTTGTGGTGTATTTTTTAATCCAAATGGAATTACTAGTCATTCATATTTATCTTGAGGTGTACTAAAGGCTGTATATTGTATACTATCATCTTCCATTTTTACTTGCCAAAATTCTAACTTGAGTCAAATTTAGAATAGTATTGTTTTCATTTTGCAAGATTTATTAGGATTTCGTTATTTGGTAAGAAATATCCATCAAATTTAGTATATTTATTTAATTTTTTATAATTTATCACCATTATGACTTNTCTTCCATTTTTACTTGCCAAAATTCTAACTTGAGTCAAATTTAGAATAGTATTGTTTTCATTTTGCAAGATTTATTAGGATTTCGTTATTTGGTAAGAAATATCCATCAAATTTAGTATATTTATTTAATTTTTTATAATTTATCACCATTATGACTTTCCCTCTAACCTGCTTAGAATGTTTCGTAATGATAAAGATTGGACTACTATAAAGTCCATTACTTGGTCTAATAAGTTTTTATTTTAATAATTCTTTTATTTGAATTTT
>CAIGRN010068929.1:0-19496 GCA_903798345.1 Fraxinus anomala
ATTTGTAACGAGCCGAGCCCGAGCTTGGCTCGTTACAAAACGAGCACGAGCTCGGCTCGTGACGAGCACGAGCCGAGCTCGTGGGTATATGGGCCGAGCCGGCTCGGCTCGGCCTGCTCGGCCCATTGCCACCACTGCCTAGGATCAGACAGGAGATACATAAATTGCCACACTGGTGTTTATATGTATCTGTAAAGCTAAAACATTGATATGATTTTGAGAAAATAAGTACTAAACAAATTGCTGGAAAATGTTGAATTGAGACTTGTCCATAATCCCAAAATGGAGGCATTTTTTGGAAGAAGTGCAATCAGTTAACTGTGTACAATACATGAAAACTCTTAGACATCTGAATTATTTTTCCTTAAAAATTTGTGATCCGTATACCCTTTACTATTTCTAGCTTAATGTCTCAGGCATTCAAGATCTACACCTCGTATTGGTTTCTCATGTAGTCCTCGGAATATATTCTGCTTCGTTTAAGATTTATAATCTTTTTAGACACCTTCACGGTGAATTAGAAAGTACTGGATAGAGGGTCGAGTTTATTGAGTAGGGTAATACTAAACATGTTTCTTCTCTCCTGTATTATTAATGGGGTCCCTTCCAATTGAATTATAGTGGAAGATATTAGGAGCATGTTCTTGAGTAGAAAGATAAGGATAGAACCATCAGAAAATAAAAAGGAGCCAAAATTACACACTCCTTGGCATACATATACAGAGCTTTTGAAAAGGATTCCACACTGCGTCACCCACCCCACCCCACCCCAAACCCGGAGAAGAAATCATGGTTCTTCTTCTATGGCCATGTGGTCATCACGTGCCTTTGCAGCCCAAATTCCCTTGTCCACTAAAACTGCCAATAGGGTTTCAGATTTAGTATACCCAAGTACCATGCATGCATTATTTTACTTCTGCAAAATGTCTGAAATTTCTTATGGAGCGGGACTCTTAAACCTGAAAATGTTACATAAAGTTAAAAATCTCTAGGACAAAGTTGGATGAATTCCATGAAGAAAATTCATCACCCTTTTCAATTTCCTTTCATTTCTATCCCAAACGAGTGGATGATTTTGTATGCCCACGTAATAGGACTATTCATTCAAATTACGAGTTGTCGAGTGGATGGATGGATTCACTCGTTGTCTAAGGTATTGTGATTTGGGCGGTTGGGTATTGGCACTTTGTTTTAGCATTTGTCATCAATACACATCACGTTTCAGGTCTTTAGGTGATTCGAAACAGATAGTTCTATAAGGTATCATGATTTGAATAGACGATTTTACCCCCTCGAGAAATCCTCAAAATGAGAACATGCATGTGTGGAACATGGCGGGTTCCGAGCCCATGATTATAGGGTCTGCAATATCCTTCAACTTTAGTAAATCCCTAGTTGCAAACTTCGATACATCCTATGTTACATTTTCTTTTCTTCATGCCGCCCACATGGCTACATAATAAAAAATCGTTTTAGTAAATTTCACACGGACAATACTATATTTTGGGGTGGTGTGTGTTAATCTGTGGGCTAAGAAGGATTTAGGTTTTAATTAATAGGTTTACCGGAGGTGGTTTTGGAATAATTATGTGCAAAAAATGCTGTCGAGTACGGAATAATACTATCTTAAACATTAATTTGCAGGCGACCCAAAAAAAAAATAAAAAAACTCGATTTTATAATATGGGATAATTATTGATTAAAAGGGGAGAATTTACATACTTAAGTGATTAGTGAATAATTAATGGCTTAGAAGTGATATACTATCCGTTTAGTAGAGATTAAAATCAGATTAAAATTGAAAAACTAATCGTTATTATTGACTATTATTAGACGAGTGAGATCCAATAACGATTATATTTTCAATTTTAATTAGTTTTTAATCTCTACCAAACGGGCTTGCATTTATTAAGTTGCAGATTTCGATACTCTAGTTCTTGAATTATTCAAACCATCTTTGAATTTATTTGTCATTGGCATTTAAAAATATATATTAATTATAAAGTGAAAATATAATAGATTTTTTTTTTGAAAATAAAATAAAATAAAGAGTTTGGTTGAGTGTGTAAAAAATTTTAATGAATCTTACGAAATCTGTAGATAATAAACAAATACTAGTTATGAATATGTAATTAAAATTAATATTTAATTTTAGCTTAAATTATTCGAAAATTATTATAAAATCCAAACACGAACGTTTAATATTAGAGTGAGGTGAAGTGTGGAGACAGCTCGCCAAACACAAAACTCTATTGGGATCAATATTGACTTTGATGTATATGTTTAGTACAATATATTATATATTATATTCTTAATATGGTTGAAATATTATCTATTATTACTCAACATCTTGCATCACTATAAAATAACCTATTGAGTAAGAAAAGAATTAAGAGAAATTTATGGCATTACAAATGGAAGGATTAAGCTAATCGATTAGAATAATGTTATTTATCATTATGATGATGGAACATCGATAATTTGACGATCTATGTAAAATAATAGGATTAGATAGTTCAATTTTTATGAAAGAGCGAGATAATGGATTGTCACATTATCGATATTTCATTATCATAACGATAAATAGCATTACTCGATCAACTGACAAATGTTGTGAATCAATAGTCATCCAACTAGGTTTTTGTTAGGCATCATTCATAATATTTTGTTATTCTATAAATTAAACAGTATTGGCAAATAGTCTCATATTAATTGACTGGGTATCAATGATATTAATTGAATTATGTCCTCCGTCAAAAGCTTCCTTGTCCGTGCAGTAACAATTTATCCTTCTTTTTTTGTTCTTTATGTGGGTCATCGAGATGTGGGTCATCGAGGATCAAGGACCGATCAAATTAAGCAACTAGCTTGGGCCCAATCCCTCATGATCATCTTCTCTCCCTCTAATATATATGTGAATCCATTTGGGCTATAAGTGGAAATTGCGCCCCTTACATGGTTTTTGATAAAATTTCAAGAATTGCTTTGTAATTAATTTTATCTTAAAATTACTGTTAAATTATAGTATAATAAAAAATGAGGAAATCACTCCACTTATACATGTTAATCAATTAGGTGATAACTTTACGCATCTTTCATTTAATAGATTAGTCAAAATTCCCTAAATCACGACTCTTCACTCTTCATATTCATTCAATTATCTCCATGATCTAGAATCCTCTCTAGAATTCAAAAATCAATAGCACACACCGATTGTTTTATAGATCCTCACCAAATTTTATGTTACAGTACTTTTGTAATTGAATAAAAAAAAAAAAATCAATCCAAAACACGGTAACTATAAAGATGTAGATAGTAATATTTACTAGATATGAATTTACATTACACGGTCAGATATATAAAACACGAAATTCATTTCATATGAATAGCAAATATGGGTATACATATTTTTAATCGTGAAACCATATTTTCAGATGACAATTCGAATTGTGAATCGTGGACAAATAATAAGGCTTGAAGACTACATTCACAAATTATAAGTTTATGCAGCTGAAATAAAAAATATCAGATTACAAGTTTTTGCAATAAATAAAACTTCTTGATGGATAGATACAGACGAAATCAAAGAGAGTATGATTATTGGTGCACTATCATGTACCGATAATTGACTTGATTGTCACAGTGCAAAAGCGATCGTTGCACTTTTTCTGAGACGTTAACTTTGCAACTAACATTGTCCAAATGTCTTAAAAGAAAAATTAAAAATGCTAACGAGCAAATAAAAAGTACAAACTAGCCTTTCCTAAAATTATAATCTAAAGTATGTAATATTATAATATGGATTGATCGAGGCATGGAATAGAAATAAGTTGTTTTCGACGAAGAAGCGTGTGGTTTTCAAGAATCCAAATTTGATAGGCATTACTCAATATATTATACTCATTAATTAATAATATATTAATTAATCCTCATAAATCATTGGAGAAATTTTTTTGTCGATCAATTTCAAGTTGGAAACAAAAATAAGTTGATTGTGACGTGTTACTAAATTCTATAAATTTCAAGTAGATAAATAAAAATAAATTAGTAATCCAAAGATAATTTAAATTTTTGAGACTTATTTTCTACATTGGATTAGATATTATTCAAGAAAATGATATTCGAACTCGATTGGAAAAATAGTTCGAATTTGATTTCAATATAAACAAGTATCGTACCATAAAATTTAGTACGTTTGGATAAGTTAACAGAGTTTTCTTGTACACATAATGTGTTTGTGACAGCCAAACATTCCTTTCAATGTGCTTATCAATAGATAAGTAATAATTGCTATTTTAAGGGAAAAAAAACTTCCTAAACACATATTTGCAAGTTTCATTCTATAAGTTTTAACATGAGCAATTTAACAAGCTTACATTGCATTCTTATCGCCTCGTTATACTTGTATAATAAGATTATATTGTACTAAATAATATTGAAGAAATTTAAAACTTTTATCGATTATACATTTATAATGTTCATCTCTATTTAATATGAATAGTAAACACGCCTTTAGTATTCTATGAAAGTTCATGTAGTTTTTAACTCGTTTAAAACAAGGTACTTGTGTCCAGTGGTCCATAATCTCACAATCGAAGTGATCAATCGGATTTTGACTTGTTTTAAATGGATTTTATTTTTTAATTGAAGTATATCTTTGAATCGATTCTCAATTTTTCTGATCGAACCATTCAATTTGTCACGACTTTTTAATTTTTTTAAATGGTATGCATGCATTTAGAGTTGGTTTTATAGAGTGGATGGCATGAAATCTAATCAAAAGTTAATATTAAATTGTACGATATCTATTTGACGTATAGAATTTAAAATCTACAGTAGCGTATGAATTCAATGCACC
Source organism: Fraxinus anomala (assembly GCA_903798345.1). NCBI lineage: Eukaryota > Viridiplantae > Streptophyta > Magnoliopsida > Lamiales > Oleaceae > Fraxinus > Fraxinus anomala. The sequence goes on from CAIGRN010068929.1 coordinate 4,859, forward strand.
TAGTTATAATGCAGAAAGTTAGCAAATTCTTCGCAAAAGTGTATCCGACCTTATCTCCACCCCACATTAAACGTTTGTTTTTCGTGAACTTGAAGCTTGCATTTGATGTATAATCCTTACCAAAAAAAAAGAAAAGAAAAAAATCGAAACTCCCACACATAATTTACTTTAATTCATGCAAATATAAGAAAATTCATGGTATTTTAATAATTTTTAAAAATATTTTTCTATAATTTTGAAAAAGAAAATTTATTTTCTATAATTCTTTTTCAATAATAATATTATTAAAAAAATAATTTCCCAATAGAGTTCTAGTGATAATTAAATAATATTTTAGAAAAATGGCATTATGTTTTATTAATTTTTCGAAATAATAAAAAATGTAACTTATTAAAAAAAATAATTGTATGTATGGAGAGAGAATGTAGAAGGCTGTCTCTCTCGTGAAATAGCTGGTAAAACTTCTTTCTTTTCCTCCTCCACTCCTCTTCCATCACTTTCTCTCTCTGTAAAACTTCTTCATTTCTATGGTGAAGAAGATAATCTGTTTTCTCCATCTAAAATTCACATTCATTCTTTGCTTCACTCATTAAAATCACGAGATCCCCATCCCTCTCTCTGTCTTTCCTACCCTCTCCGTGTCTCTCACTTCATGTCGTCTTCAAAGTTGCTACGTCTCTCTCTATCTTCTCGCAGTTGTTGTTCTTCTTGCACTTTGCATTGGTGAGTTACATTGAGAAAAGTGAGCAAAAAGAAAGCAACCCAATAGAGAAAACTTTGTTTTTTTGTTAGAGAGAGTGACGAAGTTGGGTGGGAAGTGTGAAAATGTCGAATTCAGGGAAACCCATGTCGGAGATAGGGTTAGAGGACCTGACAGATCGGTTGAGATTGAGCTTTGATAAAGAAGATTCCGGTGTTAATGTTAACAAGCCGGATTTTCGAGAACTTGATCTGGGCTCGCCTATTTCGCCGCTGAGGACTCGCCAGAGTGGACTCACCGCTATCACCACGAGCAGCAGTTCCAGTTCCTCGGGATCGGTTTCCGGAAGGAATTCAAGTGGGCCCAGCCCGACTCTCCCGAAAAAGGCTGATTCCCAAAAAAGCCATTCCGGCGAGCTTTCGGGCTGTTCCGTGGAGAGTTCCCCGTCGACAGTTCGTAACTTCAAACCTGGCCATTCCCGATCTTATTCTGGGGGTACAGTCCCGCTAATTCACTCAGGTGGGGGTTCAGTCAATTCTCCGTCGGTCAACGTTCTTCCTACCGGGAATATTTTTCCCTCCGGCAGGATTTTGAAAGCTGGCATGGGTAGCCGGTCCACCAAGACCGATGTTTTGGGTTCTGGCAGTGGGAATTATGGCCACGGCAGCATAATACGAGGCGGTCTTGCTTCTAAATCCGATGGTGGGCCGCCGCCGCCGCCACCGAATTACTCGAGAGGACTAATCGTTGGCAGCGAGCCAGTGAAGAAAATGGGAATGCACATTAGTAATGATCCAGAGGAGTTGAAGAGAATAGGAAATGAAAACTACAAGAAAGGTCATTTCGCCGATGCCTTAGGCTTCTACGATAAAGCAATCGCAATATCTCCGGGCAATGCCGCCTACCATTTCAACCGGGCTGCAGCTTTGATGGGCTTGAGGCATTTGCCTGAGGCTGTGAGGGAATGCGAGGAGGCGATTAGGTTGGATCCGGGTTATGTTCGTGCGCACCATCGCTTAGGATCTTTGCTTCTTAGGTGAGTCTATGAACAAAGATCAAATCTTTATTGTGTTTATGTTATAAATAATAAATTTGATATCTTTACAGTCTTGTTGCTTAGTTTGATTTGAGTTTGTTGCAAATACTGATCTGCATTGATGAGAATGAGTAACGTTTAGAGATCTGATTGGTTTAGATTTCAGTTCTTTGTGATTTTGACTTTTTTGTTTTGTTGTGGCTAATGTCACTGTTGTGTATTCTGTCTGTTTCCCATTGTGATTGGGATTTGCTCGATCTTTTACTCTGTTTACTGTATGTTTCTCCTCTAGTCTATAAGCCTATTAGCAGGCTGGAGGACCATATTGATTTCATGGGGGCAATGGGTTACTTTTTAGTTCTTATGTTAATAAGGGGTGAATCAAGTATAATGTCTGTTTGCACGACGCATTAAGCAATCTAACCCCTCTAACGGTTGCAGTTTAGGACAGGTCGAGAATGCCCGGAAGCACCTTTGTTTTCCAGGGCATCAATCGGATCCAATCGAGTTGCAGAAGTTGCAGGCTGTGGAGAAACACCTGACCAAATGTGCTGACGCTCGGAGAGTTGGAGACTGGAGAAGCGCATTGAGGGAAGCTGATGCTGCCATTGCTTCGGGAGCTGACATGTCGCCTCAGGTGCTTTGTAAATCCTTGTGCATGTAATGTAATAAAGATTTTATAATGGAAATGGAAAATTCTGTAACTGAGGCGTTTGAATTTGAATTTACAGCTTTGTGCGTGTAGAGCAGAAGCTCTCTTGAAGCTCAACCAACTAGAAGATGCAGTTCTGGCTCTATCTAATATTCCTAAACTTAAATCATCCAACATTTCCCATTCTCAGTTGAAAATTTTTGGGATGCTGTTTGAAGCATACCCTTTCTATGTCAGAGCCCAAATTGAGTTGGCAAAGGGAAGGTGAGTGTCATACATGAATTTTCACTCCCATCAGGCACTGAAAAAAAAAATGGGGATTTTGATTATGAAATGGATGGTGAATGCTTGCAGGTCTGACAATGCACTTAGAGCCATCGAGAAAGCAGGACAAATTGACCCTCTAAACGTTGAAATTTCGTTTGTACTTAACAATGCGAAGTTAGTTGGTCGAGCTCGTGCTCGTGGGAATGATCTTTTCCAGTCGGAAAGGTATACTGAAGCCTGCTTAGCCTATGCTGAAGGACTCAGGCATGATCCTTTAAATCCCATTCTCTACTGCAATAGGGCAGCTTGTTGGTTTAAGCTTGGACAGTGGGAACAGTCAGTGGACGACTGCAATGTAGCTCTCCGTATTCAGCCCAACTACATTAAAGCTCTACTTCGAAGGGCTGCCTCAAACAGCAAGGTGCAATGCCTGCCTTGAAATATTTGAGTATTTCAAAATTTTCCACGAAGACTTTTGAAGCATTTACAGTTTTATTTGAAATTTAATCTTTAAATCTAATCTCCTGAATATTGTTATAGCTGGAACGATGGGCTGAAGCTGTGAGAGATTACGAGGTTTTGAGAGGGGAACTCCCAGATGACAATGAGGTTGCCGAGTCTTTATTTCATGCTCAAGTTTCATTGAAGAAATCTCGGGGAGAGGACGTTTATAACATGAAATTTGGTGGAGAAGTGGAGTCTGTTTCAGATCTTGAGCAATTCCGAGCTGCAATTTCTTCACCTGGTAAGCGAGATGACACCCATGGCCTTTACACAGTCATAGTCGTCTCAATGCAATCTAATAATAATATTTGATAATCAGGTGTATCTGTGGTCCATTTTAAAGCAGCATCCAGCCTACAATGCCAACAGATTTCTCCATTCCTGGACACTTTGTGTGCTCGGTATCCATCCGTAAATTTTCTTAAGGTAAGTGTTCGAAGCCATTTTATTTGGTCGGAGTTTCTTTTTTAGTAAGATTGTGTTTCCATGCTTACTCTGAACTTCTATTATTGTTCTCACACATATGATCAAAGGTGGATGTCGATAAGAGCCCTGCAATCGTTCATGCCGAAAATGTCAGAATTGTACCGACATTCAAGATATACAAGAAGGGCAGCCGAGTGAAGGAAATGGTCTGCCCTAGTCCGGAGCAGGTTGAATCCTCGGTGAGGCATTATAGCATTTAGATCAAACCACCTTTCAACTCACCACTTCGAGGATTATTAGTTACCTACGACATAATCAAAGCTACTACTACATAATAATCTCAACAGGAAGCCATATCAGTCGAATGCCAGCTGAGTTAAAAGACATAGCTTAGTACCCTTCTGCTCTTTTTATTTATTCATTCATTCATCGAATTCCACTCTCCTGTTACTTCCCCTTTTCTGATAGGCCGGCCTCGTACTACTATTGTATCTTTGTCCGAGAACGAGTAGCTAATAGTATATATAATTATAAGTTGTCTCTATAGCTGAAATTTAGATATAGAGAGACATGGATTACTGGCTTGGCTGTGTGGCTTTTGCACTGGGAATCTGTACATTGCATACAACATTGGTGGAAAGTGGATGTCCATTGGTATTTGATGCGCTTATTTGCTCAATTATTTTATCAATAAAACCTGTCAAATTTTTTCATCATTTGATGTTTAATGTATTAAATACATTTATTTCCTACATAATTCGAGACCTTTTCTGTTTTTAATTTATTGTTGGTCTTTCTTATTAAAGGGTAGGTTTGGGGTGCGTGTAGTTGATGTAATTTATTAGTGCCTGGCTGGACTGTCCCCACCCCACCTACCCCTGATAGTAGCTCAAGATGAATGCGCACAGCATGCTTTAATACATGCAAGTTAGACGGGAAGTGGTGTTCTCAATGGTGGACGGGTGAGTAACGTTTGAAAACCTGTCCTTGTGAGGGGAAAACGGCTAGAGCCCATCATGAGTAACACGGGAGGCATCTCTCTCTCTCTCTCTCTCTCTCTTTTTCATGATCTTTAGAAATTTATTGTTTTTGCTTTATATTCGCATCTTGTGGTCAAATGGAACGTCAATTACCTCTCTCTGGCGGGGTATTTTCGTTCATTTGTGCTTGAAACAATCTTGTCTTTCAATTGCCAATCGAACACTCAATATTTGAAATGTTATTGTCAAAGAGCCTCTTGCAGAGGGTTTTCTACAGTTCATTAAAGTTGGCTAACGTCCAATTGTCCCCACATACATAATACATAGGCCATCATCAAAGACAAAACTGTCCAAAAGAGCATGGGAATCCAGCCATGCCCATTCATTTGAAGCTGACTTTGTGTGCCTTTGCAATGAATTCTCTTGTTCTCATTCATTGCACTTGTGACTTGTGTTGCTAAGAAATAGTATATACCAAATTTAATTCCCACGTCGTCTAAGAACACTAAGGACATGTTTGGTATACTATAATATATAGACTTTACAAACTCAAATATATTCTAGACGTTATCTAACCGTGCAATCTACAGTACCAAAAATAAGTGACGTGGATTGAACACTATTGTCCAAACATAGGAGAATCCAAAAGGGCCCACAAAAAATAATGACAGAAGTTAATAATAAAAGTCTCTGCAGCCTTGCTTTGGTACAGTTCGTACAGTGTACGAAATGATAGAGCTTTAAGCAGACTGATAATCCAAGAGTTGTGCAGAAAATATAGCCGTTTAAAAATGAATCCCATCCTCCTAGATTTCTGAATGGTGACGAAGACATGTCTGAAAACCTGGGTTGACGCATTGACTGTATTTCAGTTACCGTTTTTCCTGCCCGTTTTGCTCCATTTTATAGGAAATTTTTTCAAGAAGAGCGTACACTTGTCTGATTCAATTGTGTATTTCTTCTAAACCATTATTTTAGAAAAATGAATTGAAAAATAATTATTATGTATTAGTAGACGTGATCGGTATGCATGACATTATTTTAACAGAGTGAAACGACATACATGACAATCCTTCTTATTATTAACCCTTGTTTGAGCCTCATTTTGAAGAAAAAAACGTATTTTCCAATAGTGATTTTTTAAAAAATGTTTGCTTAAAAAATTAGAAAAATTTATTGAATTATGTATAATATTATTTTATTGAAAAATGTTTAATTCAAAATAAGTTTTGAAAAAAATGAATTTTTGTAAAAATGGGGCACAAACAATGGCATAATGCACCTATGAAAAACTTAAGGGACGTTATCTACTACAAGTACAAAGTCGAGACACGGTACCGTAAAATGAAAAAGACCTATAAAATCCATTCTTCTTACATATTTGGTTTTTCCCTAAGCTTCTCGTGAAGTGGCATCTTATTCACAAGACGGTAGCCGTATAATCGAAGACATGTAACGGCTTGTAGTGTAAAATCCCCAACACAAGGTAAAAAAAGAGGGTCTCAAATATTGACTGTCTGATCAACATGTCAGGAGGCTATGTCGGTTGTACCGTATACTTTGCCAATTTCAAGGTAAAATTGAGCAAAGAAGAAGAAAAGACACAAGAAGAGTATCTCGGCTCATTATAAAATTTCAATTACATAGTTCGAAAGCAGGAAATAAATTTATAGCCTTTGAGAACATTAATTTGAATCCCCATAGTTCGAGCATCATCGATTCCTTCAAAGTTTTCAATATTTCCATCAATCAAATACATGTTTTTGTTATATCAAAGCCCCCGAGTTCCATGTACTTCATGCACCACTTGCATATAAACTCGTCCATTCTTTTGCTGCAGGATTTTAGTAAATATGAACTTCCATAAGTATTGAGTTTCTACTTATAAGCAAGGCATGTTAACTCTACAAGTACGGAAACAGCTTACCTGTTTCGACAGCTTCGGCCTCATTTGTTTTCCAGTGCTTAGCAATGTTTTCAGAGAGTGGATCGTCTGGATTTGGAGCGCTCAAAAGTGCTTGAATGCTAAACGGAGACAATAGAATAGTAAATTTACGGGTATTTATGAGACATAACATGTGCAGCAATGACGTTTGGCTATTAGCTAAGTTGGAGGGTCGCACTTCCACCAAATACAACAGAAAACAACAAACTAAACCTTATTCCAAATTAATTTGGGGTCGGGTACACAAATCAATTTTCTTCAAACAATTCAGTTTATCTCAGTTTTAGGTTAATAATGAAGGTAGGAAAAATACATTTCCTACAGTTCTAGGTCATTTCCCCAAATTTATATTGACGTGAAAAGCTTTTGTAAAATAAAATCACTATAGATTCTAGTACCTCAAAAGAACTGTTCGAATCTGAAGAGCAGGACTCCACTTGTCTTTAAGAATATCAAGGCATATCCTTCCAAGCTGCTTAGAAAACCCAACAGTAAGACAATTAAATATTGGACTCAGACTGAGACAAAGACAGAGAATTGAAACTGGGGCAACGAAGTATGAACCTTATCAATGTTAGGGTGGTATATTTTGGTGAGGAACCGGACCTGTTACAGGATGTTAACGACAAACAGTCAGCTCTGCATCATTCAACTAATACAATTACCTTTAAAGTTGATCTCACATTTTTGACTGACTTCAATTACTAAGAATCGCTGAAAATAAAGCCTAGATTTTTATTTCCATCAAGTGACATGACTATAAAAACTATAATTCCCCTTGCGATGATTGCCGCAATTGTAACCATCCACTTACCATGAATTCAGGTTATACTCCTCTATGAAGTACTGTAATAATATTCATAAAACGTCATTAATCAAGGCAGCTGGCCTCTTTGTACCCACTTTGACAGCTGAGAATGGTAGAGAGGTAAACAAAGCACGCGAAGATGAAGAAACACCCAATTACAAGGACTTAAGGTACTAAATCTCACAGCTTAAAATATCATTTCCAATCGGGGCTATGAGGAATGTTACAATTGTGAGCCATGCATGTATAGTCAAGACGATAGTGAAATTTGCAGGACAGGCGCGAGGTGCTCACTTCATACACATCACCATCGCTAAATAGTTTTATCAATTATGCCATATAAGACCTACTCACACAACACTAAATAGCTGGCAGTCAAGAAAGTCCATGCATAGAATGTTGTTTAAAATGAGATTGCACAAGTGTAGTACTACAGCACATTATACACATTCTTTAGTATAAAAAATGGAGTACAATCTGGTGTAAAATCATTAGTATGGACACGCAACATTTACTTGTCAAAAATGCGTGAATACAAGCAAAGCAGTATCCAAACTATGCTGCAACAGGGATAGAATTATAATGTAATTAAATAAATCCCCACCAAATAAGAAAATTTCCAGAACCAACTAATTTAGCCCCCTGTTTGGTTTGGATTAAAAACCAATTAAAATCTCAAATCAAAGTCAACAATTAATTTTAACACACATTTTATGGGACCACAACTTTTCAACCACACGTCTCATCAACTTTCATCAAAATTTACTAAAAATCTTATTTTAATCTCTACCAAACAGGGGCTTGATATATTATTCCAGTGTAGTTTCTTGGAGGTTCCAGTGAGATATATGAGAAAGTAAAGGAGGGCAAATGCTGGGACCGATGCTAAATCAGCAGTTCTCATCAAGTCCTTGGCATTGCTGCACAACCACTCCATAAAGCACGATCTATGAATGCCAAATTACCAAATTAAAGAGTTTCTCCAGTGATAATCAGGTAACTTGGGTATCATATAAATGTTCATTTGAGTGGTGGGGTAGACTTTCTAGAATCCAGATGTTATCAGATAATTCAGACACTCATTCGGCTTAAAACCCATGGAGAAAATGCAGCAGTGGAACACCAAAAGTCTTGATAGGGAAAGGCTCATAATCAAAGCTCATGCTACTAAACCAACGAACAAAACATCACACTACTCAAGCATAATATGACTTGTAATTTTTCTCTTTTTCCTCTCGTTCTTGTTCTCGCTCTCACTACGGGTGGATTGGGGGGGGGGGGGGGGGAGGGTAAGAACTACTACAGCGGCAGGGGTGATGCAGTGGGATTAACAAGAATGATGCACACACCTTAAAGCAACTTGATTATGAGGATATCCACGAATTTAGGACATGTTGAGCGAGGCACATGCCTCAAGACTTGTGAGGCATGGACTTCTTAATTCTCTGTACTTATTTACTTTGCTTCAATCCTAAGTTGTAAACTCTGTTAACTTACGAAAACAAAAGGGGAAATAGTGTGGCATAAAAGAAACCAAAAAGTTAATATATAGCATCTCCATTAAGTATTTTTTACAACAAATTGCATGAATAATCATGCCATCATATGCAGCCTTTTGAAGATACCTTGGGAGCAGCCATTGGGTACTCTTCAGGCAAAAATAATTCCAGCTTGAAAACACCTCCTGCAAAGAAAGGTCAAAAGGAGAAAATGACAAGATAGAAATTGCTTCAAAACAATTAAAATTTGTAACACCCTCTGATGGACATTTAGAATATGACTAATGTTCGATCCCTGCATACTGTACATGTGCAAAGAATATCTTTGAATTTAGAATGTACCCCACTTAACAAGAGAGGGATGTGGTTTGCCACCATACAGTCATCTATTTCCAATAACAAAATCCAATTACTAACAGTATTAAGCAAAATTTGCACAATTATAGAGGTCTATAGGTCTATCATAATCATAAGGAATCAGATGTTTATATGGACACTTGTACTCACACAGCAAAAAGAACTCCAATAACAAATTTAGCCAATAATTCTCAGAAAATCTCCCATTCACGCACTACCTATGCCGTGGAGCAACACTTGTCACTTCAAATGTTTCAAAACTTGTAAATTCCAGATTAACCATGTATAATAGTCATAGAAAAGTAGAAGGGTAAACAGAAAACTATATTCTTATTAAATAGGGAGAAAATTTCTAGAAGGACGCAATGACTGAATATGAGAAAGTTCGAAATAGAAACATATATTTAAACCATGAATATCAGGTGATGAAACATCATCCTTGCCCACACAACAATTTAGTCACAAGGAAATGCATCTCCAGTTACCTTCATAAGGAGACTGTGTTGGACCAAGAATCATTACATTGAAATACCGCATATTGTCTTCCGATGGAGATGCACTTATCCCAGGTGCTGCATAAAAACACTCAAATAAATCAAAATCTAATTAATTAAGGCTAGCTTCTGAAACAGTTCAAGTTTTGATGGATTAGGAAATCCTCAACAAGTTGCCACAAAAATTCAGGCAGAACTACAAAAACTAAACTTGAATCCTTCTGATCCTATAAACTAAACTGCCCATAATATGTCAACAATTGAAAACAGCTCCTATTTATATTTTTAAAGAATATTGAAATAGAAATAAATAGATTTTAACACCGGAAATCAATTATGAACATAAAAATGCTGTTAAATACCCAAACTCACATGACAGTGGAGCTGAAAATAAAGATAAAACCTTTGTATATAATCAATAGAATGATACAAAATCAAGGACCAAGGAAAGTAGAGATGAAATTTAAAAACAAACCACCGAATTACGTCAATATTATAAAAGTAACAGAACGAACTAATTCATGTTATTGGGCTCAAATATTGACTTTTATCTATAAATACAAACAAAAATAATAATATAATGATGTAATAGGATTTACCAGGTTCGCTGAGAAGACGCTGAGTCTCCTATTAGATCACGAAAACAAAAACCCATTAAAAATAACGAAACGCGATAATCAATACAATTCAACTCTAATTTTTAAAATTGGAAGAGGGATCAAGTGTATAACAAGATGATCAGAGTTTTACCTTGATGATTCTCCGGGGTAAATTGCTATTGGCCATTGAATTGAATTTTGCAAATGTTTTCTTTTTCTCTCTGCTTTCGGTCGGAGATTTTACGCTAATAAAAGGGCTTTCCTCGTTGAACTGGATGGCCCCTTCTTCTTTACTACTCTTTATCGTAATAATTGAAGAAATTGAACTTTTTATATTTTGCAAAATGGGGCTTTGATTATTAGGATTTTGTAAATTCCACCCTGCAAAAAAATAAAAATAACAATTTTATACAAGCTATATAATTCATTTTATTTATCAAATGATTATTGCAATAAATGTTGACTTCGAAATCCATTGCTAGTTTTCTTGCTAATTGTAGAGGGAATAAGAGAGTTGTAAAAAAGGTGAAAAGACCACTTTCATCAAAGCACATAAAGTTGGATTTACCATCGACCTACTTTTGTTTAGTTTGGTTCTCATTTTTTGTTCTTCATTTTGTTCTTTCATTTTTCGATTTTATGTGTAGAAATTGTGTAAAAGAAAATTGTTTCTTTGTGTATGAATGGAAAAGTACCTCATGTTAGTGAGAGGTTTCAAATATTGTACTTGTAAGAGTGTTCTTGATTTTTGTTCTCCGTGTGAGATTCGATCTATAATCTAAACTTTTACCTTATATTTTTAGACTATGCTAATGGATTCCAGAGTAATCCTTAACTGATGCTCAACAAAAAATTGGGTGTCAACCGTATCACTGAACCTTAGATCGAAAAATCTTTATGTTCTTCATTATTTTTCGTTTTATTTTATACTTTTGGTGCTAGTTGAGTCTTAATCTATATCAGAACCAGTGGAAGTAGCCAGCTGTTAGGCGCCAAATTTCAGTTTTAATTAGTTAAAGTTTGTTAGTTAGTTAGCTGTTATAACTGTAATTCCCACCTATTTTTCACTTACTCTGCTTTCTATTTATACTGTACAAACACTTCATTTTCAATAATGAGAATAAGAGTTTTTTGCTCTCCAATAATCTCTTCGATTTGCAATATGGTATTAGAGCATACTCTTCGCCATTGAACGCTGATTATTCATGACAGATATTTCTGTTCAAAATCAACCGAATCAAAATTCATCCCCATCAATGGCGGAATGAGTCATTCCGCCATTGATGATGTTTCTAGTGCATATTATCTTCACCACTCAGACAGTCCAGATCTAGTTCTGGTTTCTCAACTTCTGATTGGTGAAAATTACACATCATGTTTCAGTAAAGAATAAGCTTGGTTTCATTGATGGATCAGTCATTAAACTTGAAGAAAATTATGATCTTCTCAACTTTGGGATCCGTAATAACAATATTGTTATTTCATGGATACTCAATTTAGTTTCAAAGGAAATTTCAGCTAGCATCATATATTTAGAATCTGCTCATGAAATTTGGCTTGACCTTAAGGAACGATTTCAACATAGGAATGATCCTCGAATCTTTCAATTGAGAAGGGATTTAATGAATCATACACACAGTCAATTGTCTGTTGGTGCTTACTTTACTAAGCTGAAAACCATTTGGGAAGAGCTTAGTAATTATCGACATTCATGTTCATGCAGAAAGTATAATTGTGGGGAAAATAAGAAATTGGCTGAACACTACCATATGGAATATGTGATGTCCTTTTTAGTGGGTTTAAATGAGTCATATGCTGAAGTTAGAGGACAAATATTACTCATGGATCCGATTCCACCAATCAACAAAGTGTTTTCACTTATATCTCAAGAAGAGCATCAAAGATCTGTAAGTGTGACTGTTGGAGCTACTGATTCTTTGGCCTTTTTCGCTAGAAATGATGTTAAAAGGACCAATCCAGGACATTCCTATAGTAAAAATCAGAAGAAAGAAAGGCATGTTTGTACTTATTGTTGAGGTATAGTCCATGCTATTGATAGATGCTACAAGTTCCATGGATATCCACCAGGATACAAGCCAAGGCAGAAGTCAAATTCAGCTAATCAAATAGAATCCAGTGGAAGCAATCAAACAGGTTACAATGTTAAGTCAAGTAATGCTATTGTTAATCAGATTTCTGATTCTATTTTAGATAAACACATTTGCAATGTTGGGAGCTTTGCACAAACGTTGAACTCCGATCAATATCAACATTTAATGGATTTGTTGAGCACACATCTGTCAAATGCAAAGGTGGAAGATGAATGTACTAATTCTGGTAATGTATCAGGTACATATCTCTCCATCTCCATTAACCAAATACTCAATTCTCCTGCACATTGGGTTCTAGATTCAGGGGCAACCAGCCATGTTTGCTCCAATCATGCATCTTTCCAAACTTTGAAGGTTGTGCACAATGTTTACATCAACTACCTAATCATATCAGAATCCTAGTACAATTGGCTAGAACTGTGAAGCTAAGCCCTGAATTAATCCTTAAAGACATGTTATTTGTACCTCAATTCAAGTTCAACCTGTTATCTATAAGTTTTTTTTACAAGGAATTGAAATATAAGCATCAAAATTTTCACTGATCAGGACACATGTAGCTTGAAGATGATTGGCAGGGCTAAGAGAATTGGTGGCCTCTACATAATTGGTGCGACATCTAATGAGATGAAAAATGAATATAATTTTTCTAAAGTTGTCTGTAATCGTATTTTTTCTGTATTGAATAATGTGGCTTCACATGTTTGGCACAATCGACTTGATCGTTTGTCCTTTAAAAGACTGGAAATTTTAAAGGATCGGCTCCATTTTAAGAATGATAGATGTATTGTACCTTGTTATATCTGTCCATTGGCTAAACAAAGAAGGCTGTCATTTGTATCAAACAACCATTTATCTGCCAATGCCTTTGACCTTTCACTGTGATACTTGGGGTCCATATAGCTCTCCAACACGTGATAGCCACAGATATTTCCTCACACTAGTAGATGATTGTACAAGGTTTACTTAGGTTTATCTAATGAAGCATAAATCAGATGTTCATACCATTATTCCCAATTTTTTCAGCCTCATTGAAACACAGTTTCACAAAGTAATTAAAGTCTTTAGATTAGAAAATGCTCTGAATTACATTTCACAGATTTTTTCAGTTCAAAGGGTGTACTCCAATAATTTTCTTGTGTTGAACGTCCTGAGCAAAATTCAGTTACTAAAAGAAAACATCAACATTTGCTTAATGTGGTAAGTGCACTATTTTTCTAGGCACAAGTTCCTATATTATTTTGGGGTGATTGTATCCTCAATGCAACATTCTTAATCAATAGAACTCCTTCCCCAAATTTTCAAAACAAAACGCCATTCACTTTACCTTACAAATCTCCAGTAGATTACAGCTTCCTTAGAGTCTTTGGAAGCTTATTCTTTGCATCTACTCTTTCATCTCATCGCCTAAAGTTTCATCCTAAAGCAAAGGCATGTGTGTTTATTGGTTATCATCCGGCATTAAAGGTTACAAGTTATATGATATTGCTTCCAAAACCTTCTTTATTTCCAGAGATGTGATCTTCCATGAACAAGTATTTCCTTTTCATTCTATTTCGAAAAGTCATGATTTTGTTGATCATTTTCGTCATCTTGTTCTTCCCAATCCTGTTCCAGATACACATCCATATAAAGTACCAGATCCTCCTGCCAGTAATCATTTTCCCCAATTGTTCTATAGCATCAGGTCATAGTGCCAATTCACCTCCTCAAAATCTTCTTCTTCTTTCAGCTTCTCCAGATCCTCCTGCCATTACCACTCCTGTTGATATCCCTGCTAATCCTATTATCAAACGATCTCTTCGACATAACAAACCTCATTCATACTTACAAAATTTTCACTGTAATCTTTTATCTTACAATAACACTCATGTTGATATTCACTCCTATCATTATCCCCTTATGTGACTACATTACCTATGACAAATTCTCCCCTTCTAATAATCATCTCCTCCTCAATTTTTCCCTAAAACATTGAACCCCAAAATTATCACCAAGCTGTGCAACACACTCATTGGAAAGATGCTATGGCTGCAGAATTGGCTACCATAGAACAAAATAAAACTTGGTTTATTACCATTTTGCCTAAAGGGAAGCACTCTATAGGTTGCCAGTGGATGTACAAGGTTAAGTATAAATTTTTGACCTATGATTGATTATAACATTAATGTTTTGATTATAACAAACAAACAATATTATTTCTAACAATTGATTTTGAGTGATGATAGTTCAACGTTGAAATCAATTAAGTATTGGCAAAATC
>CAIGRN010068947.1:0-10933 GCA_903798345.1 Fraxinus anomala
TTATTTTCCTTCATCTTTTTTTTTTCTTTTTTATATTTTACTGCTTTTATTTAAAAAGCCAATGGTCAAAAGTTTTAGGAAAATTTTCCCCACCGAAGTAAGAATCTTGACCCATGGTCTAGCGGAACATAAAATAAAATAAAATAATCCTCTCTTGACCATGGTTTAAATTCCTCGTCCGAAAAAAAAAAAAAAAAAATCTCACTTCAACAATTGAATTTGCTGTTTGATCGATTTTACTTCACTCGAGTTAGAATGACTGAAAAATATACTTACAAATGATGAGTAACTTTTATTCATTGGATATTAGAGTTTGATTACTAATTATTAAAATCAAATTGCTCATTATGTTTCAACGAACATCTCTACACACTGTCAATTCTCTTAAAAATAGTTATTCAAATCATGAAAACATTGAATCAAAAGGATTTACGTGTACGGAATATGAAATGAAAACAACAGAGTTAATTAATAATTATCGAAATGTCACGATCCTTATGAAATGACAAATTTGTTTGAAAAGAAAAGATGAAATGATAATTGAAGCGTCTTAAAATAAAAGAATGTTACTTTTAGTAGACAATTTCTACGCACGTATTATGGTTTGATTACATGATTATTTCACACGTCTTATGATGACAATTGTATACATTGAAATTAATTAAATTTTCTTCAATATCATTTTTATTTCGAAGACTTGAGGAGTAGCTTTAGGGGTATAAGTATAGTTTTAAATGGTTTGAGTAACTCGAACTTAAATCAAATCATTTAAACAGTTTGAGATTTTTCAACCTAAACCTAACGGTTTGGTTCGATTTTAAATCGCTATTTGACCATGTATTTTTTTCTTCATGTTCACCTTATCGTCACTAATTCAAAGATTATAAAATATTTAATATTTTATGTGCGTTAAAAATTATATATATCAAACTACAAACTTAAATACAAGTCTCAACAAGGAGGTTATGAAATTAGGTCAATTAAATGATTATAGGTACTTGTTAATGAATAATTAACCAAATTATCCATTTATATTTAAAACTTTAATAATATATTTTATTTTGGAGGTTAACATTATAATCTATTAGTCTAATTTCTGGCAAAAAATAAAATGTTATATTTATATACATTTTTTATTATTATTAAACCAACAAGAACGTTCGATAGCGTCTGGAGGTCTTCACCACCTTTAATTGGAAACAGACAAAGAGTTGTCTGTCTTTTCTTTGTTTAGAAGATCCGCGGAATTTACAATTATTTTCTGCTTAGCTTATGAAAATATCTTGTGCCGACCATCACAATAAACTAATGAAGTGAGGATTCATGACTATTTTTTATTGGACCACCATCTATCCAAATCTCTGAAAAAATACACTTCCTTCACATGATTAATCAATCAATGTTGACATTAAGATTGCGATGTTTCGGTGAGAAGAGCCCTTGTTTGATTCGAATCGAATCGACTCGACTCGAACCATTAAAATGGGCTTTTTTTTTTTCTTTTTTAGAAGAAATGATTTTTAAAATAATAATTTTTTTGGAGAATGTCTGATTAAAAATTGGGAAGATTGTTGAATTTACGTGTAAAATATTTTATCGTTAGAACGTGTATTTGAATATGAATTTGAGAAAAAAAAAAGTTAGTTTTAGTGGTTCTCAAACGAGGCTTAGCCAAAATTAGAATGGATAATAATAAAATAGTAAAGGAGAGAAAACGTCGTCGTATGAATCGTCGACCAGCTTGAGGAAACGACATCGTGTCATCAGCCATACATTTCTTCCTCATCACCCACGACAGAGAAAAGAGAGATTAATCTGACTGATCCGTGGCCGACCACAACCAAATATTCTCTCTCTAAAGAGCGAGAGTACAAAAACAACTTCTTAATCAGTCAGTTATTTCCCAAAAAACCTAGACCGAAATTCTACCGATCGGCCGAGCTGATAACTATTCACCGCCGATAGAAAAACGTGGTCGTCTAGGGAACTGACTACTGAGTAATGTGAGTGAACTGAGTTTCATCAATTGAAGCTGGGCTTAAGACCTCATATTTCTCAATCGGGTAAATGGATCGGGCGCAGGTAACAGTTGGTCCGGGAATGGATATGCCGATCATGCACGATAGTGATCGATACGATTTAGTTCGAGACATCGGGTGGGGTAATTTCGGGGTTGCGCGGCTAATGAGAGATAAGCAGACAAAAGAGCTTGTTGCTGTAAAGTATATTGAGCGAGGCGACAAGGTCAGTTTCGTGATTTGCGTAAAATCAATTTTCCTGTACTTTAGCTTGTCTTTATCTGCTTTTGGAACTGAGTTTTGTGTAAATACTGGAGACGCTTTGATTCGGTACGTAATTATTGTTGTTGTTGGTGCAAATTTGGAATGTCTGCTTTAGGGAGTTTTTTTAATTCCTCTAGGATTAAGCATTTTAGGTTCCGATTTTGAGGCACAAATTTGGTTTTTTACCTTTTCGGGTAAGATAACACTGTAAAACGATTACTTTTAATAGGATTAATATCATCTTCAACTCGAGAGCTGATAGAAGTTAGGGATGTTATTCTTTGTAAATTGATAATTATATTGCGCCAGACTTTTCAAGGGCTCCATTTGGCAATTTTCCAAACAAGGTTGATCTGTACCATATTCAGCTTATTTAGCATTTGTTTGGTTCAATTATTTCCAAAATACATTTTTTTTTCTCTTATATTTAACCGCACATGCTTCAATAAAATAATATTACACGCAAATCCAAAATTTTTTCTTATTTTTTAACGATATATTATCTATCAAAATACTATTCGAAAATGCATTTTAGGCAAAAAATGAGTCTCAAACAGATCTAAAAATAAATTTAATCTGAAGTAATTAGTAACTACATAACAGCCCTGCACGTGTGTGATATACTCTATTCACTGACATTAATGTGGAAAATATTTACACATGTTGCAGTCACAATTTACTGCTACTCAATTAAGTATATGAGCTTAATAGGAAGCTAATACTTGATACACCCAACAAAGAATCCAGCTTGCTTATCTTAACTTCTTTTCTACAAGTATGAGGTGGATTTGTAACTCCATAAAAAACGTACGCTGAGAGAAACTATGAAGGGGGTATTTTTACACAAAAAGTAGATACAGAAACTGGACTATTTGATAAGCGTTTTTCTGTGTGAGTACATGTGTGTTTTTAGGAGGGATGAGAGAAAATACCGGGGGAGAAAGGAAGAAGTTCTGTATTAATAAAAAAGAAAAAAGAAAAAAATTGATAGAAGTTATTCAATCTAGTCTACTTTTTCTCTTACTAATTAAAACCTTTTTGTTTCTTGAAATTTTCATTTCATTAAGTACCAATAAAGCGTTTCTCAAGTTTTGAAGACCATAGATGCAGATGTGTGTACACAAATAGAGGCTAGTTCTTTTCTTCGAAACGAGTCTCTTTTTTGTTTCTGGGGGATAAAGGGAAAGGGGATTGGGGTAACGAGGCCACTGCCGAGCCCCTGACTTCTGTGCTTAGATAGCCATCTTCTTATTGAGTGCTGACATTGCTGCTGAAAAGTCGCTTACTTTAGTCGGTACATTACTGAGACAGTAAGAGTATTTTTTTTTAAGAATCTAAGATTGCATATTACGTATCTTCTGTAAGAGGGAAAGTACTCTGGATGGCAATGTTGGGGAAAAGTTATTCCTATTTTCTTTTGCGAAAGGAAAGTGGATTATCCTCCTCTTATTTGATCTATATGAGAATCGGAATTTTCTGAATTAATGTATCTTGCACGATGTTTAAAATGAAGGAAAAATAAGTTCTTTTCAACCTTATACTTCTTCCCTCCCCCCTCCTTCCAACGGAAACAGTGGAGAAACAATTTTCTTTCCTCATTCTACCTTCTGTATTTCCTCTACATCTTGTGTCCACTCCTATCATACATACCTTTAGGATGCAAGTCTTATCATAAACTCTTTCTTTGAGGACTCGTAGGTTATTTCTTCCACATTATAGATTTCTTTGCTAATCTCATGATATAAAGATATCACATTAACTGTTACTCTGTATTTGCCTAATAGTTATAACATCTGGTCATCAGCTGACACGATCAGTGTCCTACGGAATTCCTAGGAGGACCACGTCCAAACTCTTTGCATCTTTTAGTCACATTTTATTTGTTGTGAACAAAATCCAGATACATACTTATCCGCTTACTTGATTGAAAATCCCACAACACGGCTAATAGCGAAGTATAATGTAATGGAACACGGTTCAATTCTCGATCGGTCGCTCAGATTTTCTGCATATACAAAGTATTTCACTCAAAAAGTAGCTTTTCCTATACTTATTGGTAAATAGCATCTTGAAGTGAAGTGAAGGCAATGTTATAGCATAATTTAATGGTGCCACAATTGGCCCTTGGAGTTAAAGTCCTGAGAGTCATGACTGCTACAGGACCACTGTCTGATCCAGATCCATGTAACTATGAAAATTCCTCTTCCTTCTATAATTTTTGGAAACCTCTCTCTTGCTAGCTAGGTTCTTGCTTTACACAGACGTTCACTGTGAATTGCATAATTTTAGCACAGGTTTTTTCAACACTAATGCTATCAATATGAAGATGGTTGTATCATTCACATCATCTTGGTAAAAGGAATTTACATAGAGCGGAGCTGCTATATAGGAAGTAGGACTGATGTTAGTAGATTGAAGTGAAGTTAATCGAAGACTCACAAGTGCGTTGTAACCCAGGTAAAAAACAACATTTTATGTGAGATGATGCCTAAACGGAAATGGTGTGGATGTGACCACTTAGTTGAAGAGGTCTCACTTAATATTTGGAATTACCCTTCTGAGCTTAGCTATGGTACCATTTTGAGGCATATCTCTAAAATTAATATTAAATTAGTCAATGTGATACTCCACTCCATACAATAAAGCTTATTCCCTACTAATATGTGACTGACTATATTGATCCTCTTATTCCACTCTTCTTGATCACAAGAAATTAATTTCAGTGAAAAGAGTGAATCAACTAAATTAAGTGCTCATATAGTAAGTTGGGCAGAAATGTCACAAAAATGGAAGATCAAGATTTAATTTTGTTGGTAATTAGTTATTTTCCACCAATCCGATGGGCGTAAGCTGATAAATCTTCCATGTTAAACTAGACCTACTATGTGTATCAGGACATCTGTTTTTTTCTGAACTTGAAGTTCTTGCTTATCTTTTTTATTCACGCCAAAGATTTTTTAAACAAGGGATACTTTCGTCATTTGACCCTTCGAAAGAAACAAAAACTATAGAAGAAAACACTTGAAAAGAAGCATAAATGTGTAAGACAAAACAAAATTGTCTTCTTGAGATGAAAAAATCTTCGCTTAATCGTTTTCAGCTACTGCAAAACGACATCGTGATGCCAGCATCCCCTTCTTCTCCTCTCCAATTGCTTTATAATAGAATGCAGTAGAACACTCATCAATCCCGTCGATCGTGAGTGTCCCTTGCTCTCAAGAAAAGTGAAAATACATCTGCAACTCCCCATCCACTCTTCCGATATGTTGCTTCTCGTTTAAAAAAATGACTATGGGCAAAACCACCTTATCACCGTAGATCTCCTTCCAATTTCATCAGCTGATGTTTCTCGGTGGTTACTTTTCCTAATTAGATAGGTAGTGGATTGTACTACTAGTTAATCAGATAAATGGATTGGCTGTCAATAAGAAGGGGCACAGGTAGTGTGCCAATTGTGCACTACAGCGATCAATACGAGTTTATTAGGGATATTGGAGGAGGTAATTTCGGGGTGGTCCGGCTCTTGAAGGATAAACAGGCCAATGAGCTGGTTGCTGCTAAGTATATTGAACGAGGTGATCGGGTGAGATTAGTATTTTTCAATAGCAACTCATGTTCATTGTACTTTGTTTTCTCTACTGTTGAAAATTGTTTCTGAGTAATATTGAAATAGCTCTGATTTTGTATGCAATTATTTTAATTGGTACAAACACGGATAATTCTATTTTTGGAAACATTTACAATTCCTCTGAGATTTTATATTTTCATTTTCTATTTTAGAGTAGTAATTTTTTCTAGGAAATATTTCTCTTAATTGATTTCTAAAATAGGATAGACATTGTCTTCAAACTTGTTAGCTGAAAAAAGCAAGTAAACAGATTAATAAAATTACTACTAGCAATATCCTTTGCTGTTCTGCTGTTGTGCTGTTTTTCTTTTTTGAAGTTTTCTTCCTCTGAGGTCTTAGCAAGATAAGAGCCAGTATATCATAATTCACTGGTCCATATTATTGCCTCCCCTGAAATAGTTCTTTGTAGAACCAATTTTCCGATGATTGCACTTCTAGAAATTTATGGCCAAAGTTGATTGTTACATAAGATTCATATGATTCTTTTATGCATATATACATTTTACACTGTGAACGAAGTATTTTGTTGTAAATGAAGATTTCAGTAACTAGTACATTGTACAATAAAAGAGTAACCACCACAGCTCAGGATGCAATCAAGATACCACATGCTACTTCATAATGCCTTTGGAGTGGGTTAGAAATTTCATTCATGTAGCTCAGTATTGCTTGCTAGTGGAAAGTTCTATTAGATTGTCGGCATCTACGATATTAGTTCAGGAAAATATTATGCACATGAAGAGAAGGAATGAACAGGGCTTCTTGAGATCATGATAGTTGAAGGAGAAAATTTGACCATTTTCAAAGCACCATATTTCTAATCTTTTAAAAAGGGATGAAAGGATTTCCCCCCCAAAAGGAGGTTCACAGGTCATTTGCCTTGTAAGGCTTCACTCTGACCACTTGAGCTAAGCCTTGGTCTTATGCTTATAGCACCATCTGAAATGCTCTTGAACCAGTTTTGGCTATGAATTGGGCCAAACTTAAAACGCCAAACTTAAAACTCATCTTGTGATCAATATATTTATCAAACTGGAATTTATGTAGACTGTCTAATAAGTAACTGCCAAAAATGGCTCGGGTTTCCTCTCAGATGCTATGCGCTGTATATACTCTAGCTATACTTTTTTAATAAATACATATCCAATATCACAACTTGCTGATTATAAGTTTGCCATGTAATGTTTTGGTCTAGGAACTGAAATCAAAATAAAATTTCATTTTTATTACTATTGGAGTTGATTTGATGAAGCCTGATTTTCCAATGCCAAACATGGTCTGGACGTTGTTGGCTTACAATTGCTTCATTTGTGTGGTGTTTCTGTGTAGGAATGCGATTTATTTATTGTATGAAGCAGGATGATTTTATCTTTATTTTGTTTAGCAAGTCTTGCTTTGACTTTGACAGGGTGCTGTTGATATAGTTGAGATCAAAGTGTGCTCCACCACTTATGATAAAAAATGGAGTTAGTGAAGGAGTTAAAAAACAATAATCACAAGAACGCCTATAACCTATAAATAGTCAAAATGTAGAGTGCCATTACATATATTTATTCTCCTTTTTATTTTATACAGAGAGTGGCAAGAATTTGGTAAGAGTAATTTGTTATATTTGTTTGAGCTTCATTTTTGTATAGCGATTGGTTGACTACTTTGTGGCTAATCAGCAAGTTTCTTGCCTGATAAATAGCTGCACTATTCCTGACAACTTCTTGTTTTTCTATTATTCCCTCCATGAAATGCCCAAAAGTTGTACTTTGATATTCCACGAAGTATTTCTTTTTCGCTTGCAGTGTTGGTGTTGGCTTGATGAGATATCTTCTATACCTGAACTTCTTTATATTTCTCTACTATCATTTTGTACTTAAAACAATCATTGACCCTGATAATGTTTATTGCAGATAGATGAAAATGTTCAGAGAGAAATTATCAATCATCGTTCTTTGAGGCACCATAATATTGTTAGATTTAAAGAGGTTTGCTGCTGATTATCCCTTTGCCGCATTTATATGATTCTGAGACGTTTTATTTTCTTATTTGTCACATTTTCGACATCCAACGTTAGGTCATTCTAACACCAACTCATTTGGCCATTGTCATGGAGTATGCATCTGGAGGAGAGCTTTTTGAGCGAATCTGCAAATGCAATGCGGGACACTTCAATGAGGATGAGGTTCTTATAATTAAATTGCTATTATTCTGTTGTTCCATGCAGCACGCTTGTGACTGATGATATTTACTTCCGTTTCTGGGGCAGGCTCGCTTCTTTTTTCAACAACTTATATCTGGAGTCAGTTACTGTCATTCGATGGTATTCTAATGTTTTAGTTGAAAAGTCGTTTATTATTTATGATCATTTTCTGCCTGTATTAATTGGAAATAAACTGAAGGATCAGTCTTATGTTTCTTGATGAAGCAAATATGTCATAGGGACTTGAAGCTGGAAAACACACTGTTGGATGGAAGCCCTGCTCCAAGACTCAAAATCTGTGATTTTGGGTATTCTAAGGTATTGCTTATGGATTGTCATGATTGTATTTTGATCAGCTTTTGGATAATACAGAAAACCCTGCTTATGTTTATTTGCTTTTTATCTCATAGTTATCTACCATGTCCTTTTTCAACCCTCAGTATACCTTGTTCTTCACAGTCTTCATTGCTGCATTCACAACCAAAATCTACTGTTGGAACTCCCGCATATATTGCTCCTGAGGTGTTACTTAGGAAAGAATATGATGGCAAGGTAAAACCATTCACTCTGTTTTTGACAGAATTTCACACTATACATCATGAATATGGTTATGATAATTTATATTCATGCATAGTAGAAACACCAAAATATGCTAAGAACATCTGGATGTGGATTTCAGATATAATCTAATGAAATATTTGGATATCGTGTTGCGTAGTTTTGGTACGACATTATACTGAAAACTTTCCCTATTTCCTGATGTTTGTTTGGAAGTTTCTTAATTCACCATCTGGGATTGGGATGTAGGCATATATGATATATGGAGCATAAAATGGGTGCTCTCACAAGAATTTTTCAATTAGTTCTTATATGATATTTATATTTATATTCGTATTCTCAATTGCATTGACAAAAAAAATCCCTATGAACTCTTATAAAATCTGTGAGGTGTAATCGTCTGCTTGGATATCTTTATCACCTGTTTTATTTCATTATGAAGACCCAACTGACTTCTCTTACAATTTTCTTAAGTGATCATCTCGAGTTGTTCTGGGTGAAGGTGAAGTTTTAAATCTATCATGCATGGACCAATGTTGTTTTTATGTTTCTTCCATCCCTTGGTATCAGTGGTGCTTAATTTTGAGGGCCTTGTACATTTGTTTGCAGCTAGTGTATCACAGAATAAAACGATGTGGGAATGAAAAAAAAGATGTTTTACCAACACTACTTTCCATGGAAATCTGTTCTCATTCATACGGGAACAATTTAAGAGTACAAACTGAAAACTCTAGGTACAAAATCGTGCTAGCAGCATTACATAATCTATAGTTCTCAAGTAAAATTGGTTCAGATTGTAGACTGTAAGCTAATTTTGAAGAGGTTGATTCAGTGGAACTCAACTCTACTTTTACACTTGAGGTGTTGCACTTGCATTAAACCACTGACTTCTCTTTTGATGTCAATTTTAGTCAATACTCCGGTGACACGTTTAATGCTAGAGTCAATAATACTGTACAAGATATCTCACTAATTTGTAGTATATCTCTCTTCTCCAAGTTATAAAACTACTGCAAGTTCTAGATGATTGATCCTGAAATGTTTTTGGTTCTCTATATCCTACTATTTGGCATAATTAGATCTACATAAAAATAGTTAACAATTTGAGAAGATATAAAAGCCATTCAACAGAAAACATAAATTAATTCTCACAATTGGAAGTTAATAAATTAAAACTAGTAGTAGTAAAACTAAAAGTAGAAAATTAATGTATAATTCAGAATGGACTGGAGTGACTGTTAATGAAACTGATAGAGAACCTAGTATTTAAATTCAGTTGTTGAATATAATAGAGAGAGTTTTCTAAAACAAACCATGCCGGAAAACAATTTTTATGCAATATCAAAAAGGTTGCCCAGATTTTTAGCAGGACTGGAACCCAGGAACAATGGGCCTGAATAGTTGATTTTTAAACCCAAATATGCAATAGAGAGAGAGGGAGGGAGGGAGGGAGGGAGGGAGAGAGAGAGGGGGGGAGAGAGAGAGAGAGAGAGAGGTGGTATAATTTATCTTTCATCTCTTTCCATATTTGATGTAACTTTTACTAGAGTGGAGTTGGGCAAATCAATTGCATAAATTTGAGTTTGGGACTGCTGACAATGTATATTTTCTTTCCAAATCCTCAAGACAGCCACCACAAGAAACTAATCCTTGAGGGGACAAATTCAAGTAATAACTTGGTAGCTGTTTTTTTTTTTTTTTTCCCCCTGAAAATAACCCCATCCCCCAAATATTCTAGATGGGTTGTGCTGCATATACATAACAATTTACATGATGGTTTACCAACAAATGATGTGGCAAAATTTAATTGGATCAAAATTTCATCAATCAAATAACTTCCCCACTTACATTTTGACACCTCATCATTATATAAATAGTTATGTATAAAAAGTATTTTCCTAAGAATTATCCTTGTAGCATGTTTAACAAACTTCTTTTAATTTTATTTGTTTTTATTATTCTTCTATATTCTATTTTCACATCCTTTGGCATTCTTCGGTGTTCTTCAAGAACCTAAAAATTACCTCAATTGAACATCAATATAAATGTTAGGGATGGCAACAGTTCGGTTCGGGATCGGTTCGGCCAAAATCATCACCGCACCACGAATTTTTTTGTCATACCATAACCGTACCATAACCACGTAAATCAGTTCGATTCGGTTCGGGCGTGGTTAATAATCACGAAAATAAATTATTTTTTATAGGTCCAACCGTTAATTTCAAAAAAAAACAATTTATGAAAAAAAATCAATGAAAACAAAAATACAATACT
>CAIGRN010068951.1:0-12788 GCA_903798345.1 Fraxinus anomala
AACTAGCTTTTCTTTAGATTATTTTTTTTTTTCTACATTGAAAATTGAAATACTTTGAATGCATTTAATTATAGAGAGTGAGTTTGGCTCTCCAAATTTGGAGAGTCAAATCCACTCTCTAAATTAAAATGGTAATTTAAAGAGTTTCTTGGAGCATGATTTTAAATGCCAACTCTTTAAAACATAGAGTATCTCATATTTAAAGAGTCTCTTGGAGATGCTCTTAAAAGCAAGCACGTCAAGATTGGGTCGTAGAGAACGGTAATTCAAGGAATGCAACTGCACGAGTTAATATCCTATGGAGAATATCCATAAATTTAAAGAATTAAAATTTTGAAGTACTCCAACAAACTCTTTATATTTAACACTTAATTTTACTACTCCCAAAAAATATTTATTATTTTTCTTTATCTTTTATTTTAACTAGCTTTTCTTTAGATTTTTTTTTTCTACATTGAAAATTGAAACACTTTGAATACATTTAATTATAGAGAGTGAGTTTGGCTCTCCAAATTTGGAGGAGAGTCAAACACACTCTCTAAATTAAAATGGTAATTTAAAGAGTTTCTTGGAGTATGATTTTAAATGCCGACTCTTTAAAACATAGAGCATCTCATATTTAAAGAGTCTCTTGGAGATGCTCTTAAAAGCAAGCACGTCAAGATTGGGTCGTAGAGAACGGTAATTCAAGGGTACGTTGACGTGCTCAATTATAGGAGTCTACATATTAAATCAAGTTATATTCGATAAGCAGTTCTAGATAAGATTAGACTATGTAATAGACAAAATTTTATCTCCATTCTCTTCCTTAATAATGGGTAAAGTGTCGTCTGGTTCATCTTACCAAAGATGCAACACCATTGCAGCTCACTGATTGATACCCCCAACATGTTTTGCAGTGCTAGAACTAAATGATGTTTTTGCGAATCTTTTTTTTGGCTGATCACGAGAGCTATGATTTAATGTGATATGTTTGTTTGTGAAAAACATGAAGTTCCAATGGAAGTCATGGACCTCTCCTTTTCTTGCAGGGTATCGAGAGGTGATAAGGGGAACCTGTTTATTCTCAAAATGGTGGATCCTTTTTATGAAATACCTTCCTAATGCATTATACGAAAACTACTAAAGTGCCGGATTTCTTATTGTGATTGCAGAAACAATTATACGAGCAAACTTTTGTACATCTTTTCTCCTTTCATATCTGTTGATCATTTATTTAAAAGTTATATTCGATTGTGCTCAGTACTACTTCAAAGGAAAATGAGTAACGGTTTCATGGTCAACCACATCTAGAGCAAAATCATGAATGCTTCTTCCTGGAACCAACTGCCAAATGAACTAACGGTCAGTCATAGTAAAAAGTTTACTTTTTTACACTTTTCACCTCTAGTCGTTATTAGGGTTTTTTTTGTCTGCTCGATTCGTCTGTGTTTGCTCGACTCGACACCCGTAGAGCCGAGCAGTGCAAATCGCTCGCCTGGTGAGCCAGCTCGTCTCATACTCACGTGCGGCTCACATTTTAGCTAAAAAAGTGCAATTTGTTACTTAATAAAATGAGAAAGCAGCAAGTGGCTTGCCTTCAAGAAAGAGAGAGAGAAAGAAATCCCTGTTCTCCATTTTCAAGATTGGGCTTGCCTTCAAGGATTTGTAATTATTGACAAATTTGCTGTTATATTGGGTAAATAAGGAAGGGATTTTGGCGTGATTATATCAGTTGGTAGAGTACGAGAAGTGCAATTGCCCAATTGCCATTTGAATGATGATTGACTTTTTTTAAATGTTAGTTTGTAATTTAAGTTAGTTGTAGATTTATTTCTTTTAATCGTATTTAGATATAGAATAAAAAATGGAGAGAGAATCAAATGAAAAATGGATGTAATGTGTAGTCATGCTCGTTCAAGTCGTTTGATTAATTACCTCGAAAAGGAAATATTTTGTGTATAATAGAATAGTCAATTTTGTTAATCTTGTACTGTCTTATCAATCCAACCTATACAGTGGCGGATTCAGGATCTAAGCTCAGGCTGGGCGAACGTCGCCCAGTCAACGTCGACCATTAGCGATTGTAAGAACGATGTCGTTTATTAATATTTAATTCTATAATATTAAAAATTATTCAATATATATATAAACATACTAAAACGTAAAAATTATATATATATATGAAATAATGAAAACGTAGTTCAATACAACCAAACACAAACGAGCTGAGCTGTGGGCACGAGCCGAGCAGTGCAAATCGCTCGCCTGGTGAGCCAGCTCGTCTCATACTCACGTGTGGCTCACATTTTAGCTAAACAAGTGCAATTTGTTACTTAATAAAATGAGAAAGCAGCAAGTGGCTTGCGAGCCGATCGAGCCCGATAATAGGCGAGTTGAGCAGTTTGGCTCGTTCCATTTAACACCCTCATTCTATGTTGAATGGATTTTTTGAGGTTGACTATATGTTGGATCAACCATTTTCAATATAAACAAGTTCCCTTTGGTTGCTTCTTGATATCCTGCAAATCATGAAAAACAAAGTACTAAACTAAGCAGATGGTAGGAAAAAAAAAAATGTCCGCGTGTAAATAATACAATGGTTATATCACCACGAGCAAGGGCACTAAAATTGAAACTACGATAAACATACAAATTCATGTACGACGAATACTTTGTTGAGCGAAACTAATTATGTTTACTCATGGTCTCTTCGAATTTAAATTTGATTGTAAACTTTAATCTTAAATTCTAATTAATTTGAACTCATATATGCATCCGTAAACTTTGTTCTTCGTAGATCTCATTGACAATGGGGTGATTGAAAAAAAAGGGCATTTGAAGACAATCATACCAAGATATAATTTGATCTTCAATGTTTATTGCATAATAAGTGATATATTTAATGAGATACTAAGATGGATAGGACAAAAGTTAAGTTGTGTTTGGTACATTTTATTAAATTGAAAGAAAAATTAAATTTATCAAGTCTACATCCAGTGCAATTAATATCCAACTTAAATTAATTCAGTCAACATCTACTATGCTATGACTACCTATTTGGCTTGTATTAAAATTCAATTAAAATTTCAAATCAAAGTCAATAATTAATTTTAACTACTATGCTATGACCACCTGTTTGGTTTGTATTAAAATCTAATTAAAATTTCAAGTCAAAATCAACAATTAATTTTAACTACTCATTTCATGGAACTCAACTTTTCAATCACACATCTTATCAACTTTTATCAAAATTTATTAGAAGTCTTATTTTAATCTCTACCAAACAGGGATGGAGATATAACAAACACAACTTAACTATTGTCATATCCAACTTATTAAATATATCACATTATTATGCAATATATATTGAAGACCTAGTTATATGTTGGTCCCCCTCCCCTTTTTGTTAATCGTCTCATTGTCAATGAGATGTATAATAAGTGTAGTTTCTAAACTTATTCAAGGTCCTAAATGATGATATTGTACTATTTTTTGGATAAAATACTACCTAACTTGTATTATATTTCATTTTGTAGGTAAAATTCAATGTTTGATGAAGAATTGGATAAAAGAATATAAAGATAGCGGACAATGGCTCAAATGGATGAAATATAGTCCAAGTACTATTATATATCAACTTGCAGCTGAAAAAGTTATGCTTCGAATTTTCAATTTCAATTTGAAACTCGTTTTTGGTATAGAAAATGTTCGAATTAGAAATATTATAATATGAAAGATTTGTAACCCTTTGAGTTATCTTTTCAATGCATTTTGAATCACCTCAATCGAATATCGAAAAAAAAGATATGACCAAAATATTGAAAGCTATCTAGTGGAAAAAATATATACTTATGCTGCCGCAAAGATCTAATTTTATGCGACTGCATCATACATTCTAGTGCCAAAATTGATGGTTGGACGTCCTTTTATGCGACATTTTATAAATGTACTATGCGGCCGCATAGTACAAAGTTTTGGTGAGATTTTGTATCATTTTTCAATTGAAACTCTACTTTGGTAACAAAATTTTAGGCATCCCATATACACCAAACTCGACCACAACACAGGGAAAGACATCCTTTTGACCTAAAAAAACATATACATAAGGGTTTGGAGAGGAGAAAAGGAGAAATAACGCGAAGAACAATACCACGAAGTGAAAATTAAAGTCAATAATTCAATTGGTGATATCGTTTCTTCATTGTTTTTCTGATTTTCTTCTTTCTTTCTTCCCATCATGCTAAGCTAAGTTAATTTTGTACTAGGGAATGATGAACTATATAATATGATTTTTAAGATTTTTATTTTTTAGTTTTACATTCTTGATAATAAAAACACGTTTTGACTATTTGAATGATTTATATGGATTTATTTTCTTGAAGATTATTATGCACGTTAATTGTGTGAGTGTGGTGACCATTACATGCATTCGAAAGAAGGGAAATATGTTCGACGGGATATAAATCTTCATAGGGTCCGATAGAGGATAGAAATATACCGTTATACCCTCTATAAATCTTTAAGTGTTTACAAATGCTCATGCATTCTTATACGTACTCATCCGTCATAGAGATATAGCCGGGTCACATATGAGAATATGTTTGACTTTACTTGAGAGAGTGTTAAATAATTTAGGAGTATTGATTCGTCAATATTTCAATCGTGTCTCAAAGTGTAAAACTAGATTTAAAAATATTATTACTTAGGGAATTGTGATCCTAATACATTCATTATACATTCTAAAACTTCAAATTACATTCAATGCTATTTGCATTTAATTTAGTTAAATCATTTATAATTACATACCTAGTATTATTTTAGTTGTAACTTCATCACAACAAACACGTCATTCTATTCTAATTTCAGTTAAAGGCAAGATAATAGGAATTGAACTAATCAATCTTCGTGGGACGATACTCGGACTAAAAAAATCTACTTTATTATTTATTAACGAACCGTACACTCGCGGCGATTTTAATCCGAAATATATTTTCGTGAACAATATACGAAAAACAAAGATTACAAATACGTACATGAGTTGAAATTAATTAGAATATTATTAAGTTCATATCTATTTGTACAGAAAATATTATTAAGTCCCTTTTGATAGGGATTAAATTTAGATTTTAATCAAAATTAAAATCAACAATTAATTTTAATTACATATTTAATATAATCTACAACTTTTTAATCACATATTTCATCAACTTTTATTAAAATATTTTAAAATTTTGGTTTTGATCTTCATCAAACAGGGGCTAAAAGTAAATTTACTTTTTTAAAATGTGACAAAAATAGTGTGAAGCAAGAGCATTACAACAAATGGCTAACACGCAAAATGAACAAATGGTTCAAGTCAATGAAGAAGAAATTGTTGATGAGGGAAACATGTTGGTTGGGGATTTCATGACACCGCAAATCATTTAGAGTCAATCCAGCATCGTCTACCCTCCGCTTGGGCAGCCTAACTTCCAGTTGAAGACCTATGTCATACATCTATTCCAGAATGGATATCAGCTTTATGGCAGAGCTGAAGAAAACCCACATACACACGTCTCTAGAACGTTTGGGTAGCCTAACTTCCAGTTCAAGACCAATGTCATACATCTATTCCAGAATGGACATCGGTTTTACGGCAGAACTGAAGAAAACCAACATACACACGTCTCTCGATTTTCGGAGATGTATCAACACTTTCGATATTAGGGTATCTCAGATAATACTATCAGACTGAGGGTGTTTCCACACATACTACGTGATAAAGCACTGGAGTGGTTGGATTCTCAACATATTGCTAGCATCAACACATGGAATGACCTAGCTCAGAAATTTTGCACAAAGTTCTTCCCACCGGCCAAAATTGCAAAACTAAAGCATGACATCTCTATTTTTTTTTATTACAATGAATCAGAATCTTTTGATGAAGCTTGGAACAGGTTCAAGAACATGCTACGGAAGTGTCCTCATCATGGTATTAGCAAAGGACTCCAGGTCCAATATTTCTATGTGAGATTGCTTTCATCGTTCAAAAGCATGATGGATTATTCGTCTAATGGTTTATTATCAACAAAAAAATTGTTTGAGACAGTGGCGACTATTTCAGCAATGTGGACTTCTGAACATGTTATTCAAAGGAAAGCACCAGGTATATATGAGGTGGATGCTTACTCAGCCTTGTCCACGAAAATAAACTTATTATTCCATAAAGTTGAGAGTATTTCACAAACAGCTAACGTTGTACAAGCAAAAAAGCCAAGTTGTGAGGAGTGTGAAGCATATTACAACACAGTGGATTACCCAATTTTAGCACAAGGTATGGGACAAGTGGATTTCATACAACGGGAACAACGTCAACAGAACATTCAACTTTCATATACGTATAGCTCAGGGTGGAGGAATTACCCAAACCTCTCTTAGGGTGGTCAGAATCAGAATAGGCCACAAAGTCAGTTTCAGCAGTCGGGGAAGATGTTGCAGTTGGAAGAAATGTTCGAGAAATTCATGGAGAAAACAAATCAGTACATGGAAGCTAACAATCTATTTATGAGGAAAATCGAAACAACTCTTCGAGATCAGAGTGCTACTATTAAAAACATGGAGATTCAAGTTGGGTAGATGACACTTTCTATGACAAGCAGAGTAACAAGTACCCTGCCAAGCAATACTGAGACTAATCCCAAAGAGCAGGTAATGTCCATTAGTATTGTGGAAAATGAAATAATTGAGAACCCATCTATGAAAGTAATCACCACCAAAAGTGGGGTGCAATTACCGAAAATACATATCAAGAGGCTGGTTGCGACTCAGGAAACATTACCTTCTTCAGATGAAGAGCGAGTGGAACAGAATGAATAGATGATAGAGGCATCTTTTAAAGAGAGTTTCGATACACCACGAGTTAAGGCAATCGTTCTTATCAATCCTTACGAGCCTCCTATTCCATTCTCACAAAGGTTGAAGAGACACAAGGTAGACCAACAGTTTGAAAAGTTTTTGGACGTGCTAAAGAAACTCTACATCAATATCCTATTCATAGACGCAATACGATAAATTTCAGACTATGCAAGATTTTTGAAGGACATGGTATCAAGGAAGAAAAAGTTTACAGAATTTGAAAATATGGCATTGACAGATGAGAGCAGTACAAGATTATAAAAGAAACTGCTTCACAAGCTTAAGGGAAGCTGGTAATTTTAATACTTTATGTAATACAGGTGCAAGTATTAACTTAATGCCTATATATATACAAGAAATTGAGATTGGGAGAAGCAAAAGAAACAACGATGTTATTGCAGTTGGCTGATAGAAGCATCACATATGCAAGAGGCAAAGTTGAGGATATATTCATCAAAGCTGGCAAATTAATTTTTTCGACAGACTTCATTGTTCTAGATATAGAAGAAGACATGGTTATTCCAATAATATTCGGGAGACCATTCTTAGCAATAGGTCGAACTTTGATTGATACGGAGAAAGGTAAGCTAATCTTGAGAGTAGATGAAGAACAAGAAGTTTTTAAATTATATAATTCATCCAAACAACCATTGGCCCTCGACGAGTGTCATTGTATTGATGAAGATGAACTATCCATTCAACAAAATTACTATAAAAGAAAATTGAAATTTGGAAGAATTCTTGGTAGAAACGAGAATGGAGAATTTAAAGTTTGGAGAGTTAAAAGAGGATACAAAGCTGAAAATTGCAAGGAGTACAATGGTGAAATTTTTCGACTTGAACCATCATGAATCAACCACTATAAAGTCGAGCTACAGAATATAAATAAGTGCTTGTTGGGAGGTAACCCAATACTTCTATCCCTTAGAATAATTTAAAATAATTTAGATTAGTTTTTTTTTCAATTATTCAATTTTAGGGACTCATCATCCCAACTCAATTTCTCATTACATTTTCAATATGTTAGTGGTTTATTAGATGTTAGAACTAAGTAATACTTGTTCCAGTTATTTGATCTTAATGCTTTATTTGACTGTATTATGCAGTAACATGATGTCACGGAACACTTAAACCAATCAAGATCGAGGAGCTAACGGAAGCAATATGAAACTAGCCATTGGATTACAAGTTATATCGGGGGGTCTTTTCTTTCCCGCCCCTTCATATGCTAGTTTAGGATTTAAGATATTGAAAACAATATCTAGTTTTAGTTTGGGGGTGGAAAACATGAGTTTTCCTTTTTCATTTTTATTTTTTATTTTTTTGTTTTCATTTTTTTTGTGTGTTTATGTAATTCTTATGTTTATGTATTTTGTTTGTTTTTATTGCATTATCCTAGATATTAAAAAATGAAATTGAAAATTTTTAAAAATTTTAAAAATATTTTCTTTTTTTTGTTCTTGTGTGAGTTAGTTGGTCTGTCTGACAATGAAAAATATATTGAATCCTTAATTGATCTATAAATTGTGAATAAATTGTATGCTTAGATTAATTTATGCATTTTCATGTAAAATTTAATATATATTGAGCACATGAATTAAATTAATATATTAAGCACATGAATTAAATTAATCATTATGTATGAATGAGTTGATTTCATAATTAGATAGGTTGAAATAGTGTACCATAGTTGCTAAATCCAAAATCACTAAATTTTACATTATTAAACCAAATTTATAATAGTTTATGGGATTTCACTGTTGTAGGAAGATGTTGAGATAAATGGGGATTCCATATGTGAAATTAAAAATTTTATATGGATTGTCTAAGGTCAATATGATGCAATTGGGTGAAAATTTCAAATTAGATGTCGTTTTACTTGTATAGGTGTTTACTGAGAGACATTGCACTAATCAATGTATAAAAAACACATATTTTATTTAAAAATTTCTCTTCGTAGCCTTAATGACTCGAGTTCTTAAGCATGTACGTATGTTAAAACATGTAGCCCTAAAGTCAACCGACTTGAGAGTTATCGACCTAAAACTTGTTACATATGTCATTTAAAAAACTTAAAGGAGAGAATAATGCAAATAAAGAAAAAAAGTGTATGAAACAGAAGACGCACCAAATACTTTGGTTATGTCTGAAACACCCGTTTAAAAAATTTTGACTTTTGATAAGAGATTTTTAGTCTAATTAAGTCCTAAAGATTTAAGCAATCAAATTTAATGGAGAATCCTTATTTATTGACATATTGACTTGCAATTAGTGAGATTTACCTAAACTAGAGATGTGATGATAGTATAAAATTCAATCTTAGTTCACACATTTGAAAATAACGAAAAAAATAAGTTTGGGGTGTGAATCTTACGAGTGATGAAAGAATATATTTGACCATTAAGGGTCGGGAATTGAAACAACTCATAAAGGGAGAGAATGCTGAAAATAAAGAATAAAAAAAAAGATGCATGAAACAGAAGACGCACCAAATACTTTGGTTATGTCCCAAACACTTGTTTAAGAAAATTTGACTTGTGATAAGAGATTGTTAGCATAATTAAGTCATAGAGGCTGAAACAATTAAACTTAATGGAGAATCCTTATTGATTGACATATTGACTTGGAATTAATGAGATTTACCTAAACTAGAGAGGTGGTGATAGTATAAAATTCAAATTTAGTTCACATACTTGAAAAAAGCGAAAAGAATAAGTTTGAGACTGCGTGAATCTTACGAGTAATGAAAGAATATATTTGATCATTGAGAGTCGATAATTGAAACAAATCATGAATTCATAATATTATGCTTAATTCTTTCAATTTCTATATTGTGATTTTGAAGTTGTGCATAGATCTGAAATCATGATTTCAATCTTGAGATAAAAAGTTAGGTTAGCTAGATAATTTTTTTTTTTTGCTTTATTTGATTGACGGACCACCAATTAGGTAATTAACATTGTGTGTTTGTTAGGTTTTATTTTTGTGTGAAGACAAAAAAAGAATCAAGTTTTGGGGTGTGATAAGTGTAGTTTCTACACATATTTAAGGTCCTAAATGATGATTTTTTTGGATAAAATAGTATATAACTTGTGTTATATTTTATTTTGCAGGTAAAACTCAAGGTTTGATAAAGAATTAGAGAAAATAATGCAAAGATAGCGGAAAATAGCTCAATTGTATCAAATACAAAGTTCGGGGACTGAAATGTAAATACTCAAAAGTTACGTCGAACCCCACGATGAAGATTTGAGAGTGTTAGGCATCAATTGGATGAGGAAAGAAGCCAAATGAATGAAATATAGTCCAAGTACTACCATATATCAACTTTCAGAGTTATGCTTCGAATTTTCAGTCTCACTTTGAAACCCTTTTTAGGCATAGGAAATGTTTGAATTGGAAATATTATAATTCTGGAAGATTTGTAGGCCTTTGAATTATATTTTCAACGTATTTTGAATCACCTCAATCGAATATTGGGAGAGAAAGATATGACCAAAATACTGAAAATTGTCCCGTGGAATAAAAACGTATACCTATGCGGCCGTATAGGTCTAATTTGATGGGACCGCATCATACATTCCAAGGCCAAAATTGATAGTTGGATGTCCTTCTACGGGACCTGTTATAAATGTACTATGTGGCCAAATAGTACAAACTTTTGACGAGATTTTTGTTCCTTTTTTAATTAAAACTCTACTTTGGTAATAAAATTTTAAGCATCATATATACCAAACTCGACCACAACACGGAGAGAGACCTCCTTTTGACCTAAAAAATATATGCATAAGGGTTTGGAGTGGAGAAAAAGAGAAATAACGCGCAGAACAACACCACGAAGCGAAGATTAAAGTCAAGAATTCAATTGGTGATATTGTTTCTTCATTGTTTTTCTGATTTTTTTCTTTCCATCATGCTAAGCTATGTTAAATCTGTACTTGAGAATGATGAACTATGTAATATGATTTTTATTTCTTAGTTTTACATTATTGACAATAAAAACATGTTTTGACTATTTGAATGGTTTATTTTCTCCACGATTATTGTACATGTTAATTGTGTGAGTGTGGTGACCTGTTTCATGCATTCGAAAGAAGGGAAATAGATTTGATGATGTATAAATTATTATAGGGTCCGATAAGGGATATAAATATACCGATATGCCCTATGTGAATCTTTAAGTGTTCACAAAAAGTCATGCATTCTTGTGCGTTCACATCCATAATAGAGATATTGTCAAGTCACATATGAGAATATATTTGACTTTACTCGATAGAGATTGTTAAATAATTTAGGAGTATTGATAAATCTATACTTCAATCGTGTGTCAAAGTGTAAAGCTAGGTTTGAAAAGATTATTAGTTAGGGAATTGTGATCCTAGTACATTATTATACATTCTAAAACTTCAAATTACAAACAATGCTATTTGCTTTTAATTTAGTTAAATCATTTATAATTGCATACTTAGTATTATTTTAGTTGTAACTTCATCACAACAAACACGTCATTCTATTCTAATTTTGGTTAAAGTCAAGATAATAGGAATTGAACTAATCAATCTTCGTGGGACGATACTCGGACTAAAAAAGTCCACTTTATTATTTGTTAACGAATCATACACTTGCGGTGATTTTAATCCGAAATATATTTTCGTGAACAATATAAGAAAAACAAAGTTTACGGATACGTACATGGGTTGAAATTAATTAGAATATTATTAAGTTCATATCTATTTGTACAGAAAATATTATTAAGTCCATTTTGATAGGGATTAAATTTAGATTTTAATCAAAATCAAAGTAAAAAATTAATTTTAATTACATATTTAATGGAATTCACGACTTTTTAATCACACATTTCATAAAATTTTAGTAAAATATTCTAAAATTTTGGTTTTGATGTTCATCAAACAGGGCCTAAAAGCAAATTTACTTTTTCTAAAATTTGACAAAAATAGTGTGACATATTTTTACATTTTAGTACAAACAATCTCCTTTAAGGTTAATTGAAGTGGGTGTGTTGACAATGTAATAATGTAATTATATGGTTAGTGGTAGACAATGGCTATCCAGTTTGCACTCTTCTTTTGCGGCAAAAGTCAAAAAAGAACACGATAACAAGCAATCAGAATCATAGGGTCAAACAAAGCTATATTGGTTTAATTTGCATTCTTGCTTCAGAAGATTGTGCTTTGAACTTTGCTCATCTTTGTTGTACCTCAAGGAATTTTAATTAAATTTTGGAGAAAAAAATGTATTTTCGAATAATAATTTATTGGAGAATGTGGTTAAAAGAAAAGAAAAAATTTTGAATTTACGTATAATATTATTTTATTGAAAAAATATGTGGTTAATAAGTAAGGGAGAAAATGAATTATAATTTGAATGAAGCCAAATAGAGGCTTAATTTAGAATTAGGAAAATATACAAATACCATGGTCGAAAAATTCGGAAAAGAATACAATCCACAAGTCTTTATATAGTAACTACTACTTAAGGAATGGTACAAGCATTTGCGGGTACATGTGCCGTGTAATGCACTTTTTGGAGTGCGACATGTGTGACAAAAAAAAATGGGTTGACTATGACATGTGGTGTGGAATTGCAAATAGTTGCGCATTAGGATAAAGAATGGCAAAAGAATACGTTAAATTCGATATTCATGGGATCCTTTCGGACAGGGTGGAAAATTTTTCATAATAATTTGGTATTCAAAGCGGAGATGGAAGAGAGTTGT
This sequence comes from Fraxinus anomala, assembly GCA_903798345.1. Classification (NCBI taxonomy): domain Eukaryota; kingdom Viridiplantae; phylum Streptophyta; class Magnoliopsida; order Lamiales; family Oleaceae; genus Fraxinus; species Fraxinus anomala. The sequence goes on from CAIGRN010068951.1 coordinate 12,614, forward strand.
TACCTCGAGACGAAAATCAGGATGAAACGAGTACCGAAAATATGATCTCCGCCCCCATTTAAAGTTCATTTCAAGACAGAAGTTTGTGATCACACACCAAAGAGAGGGGGAGAGAGAATCATCTTTTTTTTAAAGAGAGACGTGAACTATTCTATAAATTGGAAAAAAAAAAAAA
>CAIGRN010068970.1:0-10604 GCA_903798345.1 Fraxinus anomala
GCAGGGGCAACTGGTATTGCACAAAAAGGTTAAAAAAACAAAGAGAGAGAGAGAGAGAGAGAGAGAGAGAGAGAGGGATATTGGTCTCTTCCTCTCCATGCTTCAAATGGGCCCGGCCCCTGTGGCCAAAATTTGATTTCTTCTCACCCATTGATTGCATATCAAATAGCAAAAGATAAAGATTTTGATTAAACCTAGTCTTTGATGGGTGGGACTCAGAATCAAGATTTTGCCCCTCCCAGACCCGAAACAATGCTTTACCGTGTTTGGAAGGGTCGTAATGTAAGCCCTTTCTCTTGTTTCCTTTAATTCTTTTTATTGTTTTAATATGATCTTTGCTTTTTTGCAAGCAATTCTTGAACATAGATGCTGATGTTATAGTATCAATTTATTTAATTTGTTGTGATCAATCATTTGCTGCTGTATGGTTGACAGGGTTGGATCCGCTTCCTGAAGAAAACTAAATTTTATGTAACAGATTTTTGTTATTATTTGTGGATAGCCTGGTAATCTTGTCTGATGTGTTTTTATGTGAGATTGATAAAGAAAACTTGTCGGGTCTTTATAATGATTGTAAATATTGACGGAAGAACCTGATTATTGCAACTAGCCTTGCTAGTGAATGGAAAATCATTTGAAGGACAGAGCTCGTTTTGATGTATGGGTTTTCATTATAGACTACATTACAGTATTGCGGGATGGTTATTTTGATTTGAAGTAACTTTTTTGAATTTTCAATTTTCAAGTAGTGTATTTTTCATCTAGCTTACTAGGAAGTTGCCCATAAACATTCCAAATTGCAGCCGTATTGACTTAATCTATGCCATCCTTGTTCGTTCATAGTCTGTGGTTTTTATTTTGACCAAACAATAATGAGATCCACAAATCTTTAGGTTGGATGCGATAAAGTGTCTTAACAATTTTCATTGATAAGCTCTGGACATCTACAATTTTTGTGGTTTTACTTGGTGCATACTTGTCTTTGTTTTTATATTTGGGTAAGATAGTGCATAGCTTTCTCATTCTATCAGAAAGAGAACTTTCTCTTCTCCGTTTCTTTTCGTTTTTCCAATGCTTGAATTGTCACTCAATGGGTATATACATCAAAACTATGATTAACCACTTGAATGAATGTTTATGGAGAGAGTTCTTTTGTTTTCTTCAAAAAAATAACTATTCTCAAGGCAAAAAGGTACAGTATAACTTTCCTTGTATATTCTATCTTATTCACCTTTACCTTACATCTTGCTACAATATACTGTTTGCGGAGCCTCTGAATTAAGCTGATTGAAATGTTTATTTCCTTCAATCACTTACATTTTTTCCTCAAACAGAGGAACATGGTGCAATCATTACATGATCAGGGGAATGTATGTCTTCATTGTGGTGCTAAAGCCTAATCTGTTAGAGCTTTATGTGATGTTTGTGATATAAGGAAGCTGTAAGACACACGGATGATCACACATTCTCACTCCCATATTACTGAATCTGGATACCTTTGTAAAATATAAGCATTTGAATTGTTCCTAAGATCAACTCTAACTATATGTCTACTCACAGAATGTTGTAATCGTATATTCCTTCAATTATATTTCAGAAATTTCTGTGTGGCGGGAGATTGATCTTTGGTCCGGATGGGGCATCATGCCTTTTATCAACATTCTTGATAGGGGCCCCTGCATTAATATTCTGTATCAAAACGCTTGTGAGGGTTCGAGAAGCTGACTTCTTGTATTGGCATGTTGTATTGATAGTGGGACTTGTCCTCACAATTTTGGTATGTATTCTGATATTGTTTTCAAGGAAAAATACAAAGAGATTAGGTTTTTGGTCTTAAAATTGCTGATTTTGCATTAAAAAATAAAAAATAAAAATTGAGACCATTACAGGATTTGACTTTTCTCTTCATGACATCTTCAAGAGATCCGGGAATAATTCCTAGGAACTCACGGCCGCCTGAATCTGATGAATCATTTTCTGCTTCATCTGTGGAGTGGATGAACAATGCAACTCCTGAGATGAAACTACCAAGAACAAAGGACATTTTTGTCAATGGCCACATAGTTAGAGTGAAGTTCTGTGACACTTGTTTGTTATATCGTCCACCTCGTGCTTCTCATTGCTCCATCTGCAACAATTGCGTCCAGAGGTTTGATCATCACTGTCCATGGGTGGGTCAGTGTGTTGGAGTTGTAAGTCCACCACTTATATTTTATGCTAAGAAGTTCTCATTTCATTTACTCGTTATATATGATTATCTATAATGGTTTTGCCATTTACATTTTGTCCTCAGTAGGTCATCTTGTTTTACAAATTAATGCAATGAACACATTACCATTTTTCATTTATCATTTTAATGCCTCTTTACTTTTGTATTTAAGGGAAGGCACCAATCTTGATTATCCAAAATTCTAAATCTTTTTAGTTTTGTCTGATTCTAGGTTACAACTAACAGCAATTTAATCTTTAGTGGCGTGGTAGTTTCTCAAATATACTTTTTTGTAAGGTTGTAAATGATTGTATTTGGAAGTATGGACCTTGAAAGAGAATTTGGAAATATAAATTCAATTTCAATTTAAGTTTTTCAAAGACTGATTCTGAGGCATTAGAATTTGATATATTCTCTAGAAATAGAATGACAAATGGTGATTTGTTACAGGTAAGGAGGTCCAGTAGCCATTTTCGGTTCATCTTGCGTTAGCATTCTTCCACATCATCATCACATAACTATCATCATTCTTAATGACATTGTTACAAATAAATTTTTACTTCAGTTTCTTGATAAAAAACCGCCTCCACCTGTTTGATTTGGTGCAGCGGAACTACCCGACTTTCATCTTATTTATATCGACATCAACAATCTTGTGCATATACGTTTTCACGTTTTCTTTGTTGAACCTCCTTAAAGAATGGGGAGGCATATGGGATGCCATGTCAAGGGACGTTATATCAGTCATTCTAATGGCGTACTGCTTCGTTGTGGTGTGGTTTGTTGGTGGGCTTAGCGTCTTCCATTTCTATCTAATGTCCACAAACAAGGTTAGGTTCTCTCTTCATGGATTAATGATGTTTCGTGTCCTAAGAGTTATGAAATTCCTGTTATATGATGATTATTTTTTTCTTTTTATAATTTCAATCAACTTATTAAGCCATGTTTGACAAACATACTTTTTAAATTCTTTTTTCTACGTCCTCATTTTCAACCACACATTCACACGATAAAATATTCTGCACGTAAACCCAAATTTTTTCATACTTTTTAACCACACATTCTCCTAAAAATCACTATTCAAAACTATTTTTTCCTAAAGTATGGTTGTCAAATGGGGGCTAAATTTACAACTTTATTGTATGTTAAACTTGTCTCCAGAGCTTTCATTTATCAGATACCAACTTTGCAATCGTGCTGGAATGAATGTTGGCGAATTTTATTAAAGGCCATTTTCACTAGTGAAAGTGAAAAAAAAAGAAAGAAATCCGAATTCTAAAATTTTCCTTTACAGGCCTTACCTAGATATCGATAATATTGTTTAGTATCATAAATTGAAATTTCATTGATATTTATGAAGTATCCATTATCTTAGCTTGGTTTATGTTTGTTACAGACGACATATGAAAATTTCCGGTATCGTTATGATAAGAAAGAGAATCCATTTGATCGAGGGATGATAAAGAACCTCAAGGAAATCCTTTTCTCTAAGACAGCACCATTGCTGGTCAATTTTCGAGACATGGTCACCGAAGAAGATCATTCGATACTAGGATCCATAACAAAAAGATTTGGTGGTGATAATATCAACTCGAAGGAGAAGGACCTAGAAGTTGGTAACATTGGCAAGGACGGTAAGCCACTTCCGGATGTTCTGCAGAATTTGGACTACAATGGAATTGAAGACAGTTTGAAGAAGGACAAAGGAGGAAGCATCAACCTCGACCCTTATTTCTTTCCGACTGCTCATGTAGAAGAATTTGGTACTGGAGACAGTACGGTCGATGATAATGGGACTGAAACGAGTTCTCAGAGAAATTCATCTGCAGTGCTTCGAAGATAAGGTTATTTATTTCCCCGTCTCGAGAAATATGCTCACCGTGCATGTGCTAAATGGACAAGATAGTTTATGATGTGAAGTGCAAGTATTGTTTCTTGACAATCATATGAACTTATGTAACCAAGTGAACATTGTTCATTCAAAGATTTTACTTGTGTAAATTTGAAGATTTTGCTTCGCATTATAGGGAGTTTTAAGGTTCGGTTTTCACTTTGTTTTTGCTGTTATCTAGGTGACATCAAAATAAGTTTAAGCTGAATTTTGGCCAGATAGCACCAAAGAAGATGGAATGATTCCTTTCTACAGCTACATCAAGGCAGTTTCTAACCTGTGGCCAAATAATTATATATATTAAATATGATAAATGATACTTGTACAGATAAATTGCACAGACAATTTTACAAGTGTTAAGATGACTGCACTTGATTGGTTGTATTAACTTTTTTTTTTGGTCCAAAATTCAATAAAATGTTGCCACGCGGCATTCTCAATTTGTCGTACATGTAGCATTGTTCATTAAATATTGAAAAAAAAAGGATAAAAACAAAGAAATTCAATTTAAATAATAAGAATGCAAATTAAAAGTGGTGTGCCTGCACAATGTATAAATGATAACTATTCTATTATTCTATTATAGTAGATGTTGTGTTTAAAATATAACACAATATTTATTCATTCAAACTATTGGTATATCCATTTGGCACTTCAAGAAAAACTCTCACACTTTCACCGTTGATTTGAGTCACAACAATATAGAATCCAACTACAGACGAAGGCTTCATTGCTTCAAGTGGAATAGAATACATTATATTAATTTTTTTTATTCAATTTGTCTAACTAGTCACGTCCTCGATATTTTCTTAATCAGCGACATATTTAGCTATGAGGGATCCTCTCATTTCAAAGCATAAATAATCCAAGAAACTTTCTAAGATTTGTTTGGGATAGATTTTTCTAAAATCATTTTTAACTATACACTAAGATTTATAACTTTTGTTACTTTTTCACCACAATTTCTTCCCAAAAAAAAAATAATAATAATAATAAAAAAAAAATCAATTTTCACTTAAAAAAATGTCCCCAAACAAATGCTAAATACCTAAAACAAAAATAAGGGACTCCATAAAACCTTAATAAGAATTACAATTTTCCTTTTTTCGTTTTGACCCGGAAATAAGGTCCATATTTGGACTTCCTCCCCAAAGCAGCATAATTTGCCAAAGAGCAAAAAAGTGAGAACGAGTTAGCTCATGTTTGATTATTACTTTGAAAAAAAATGATTTTTTGGAGAGATTAAAATATAGGGAATAAATTTGAATATACATTGAAAATATTTTATTATGTAAGGTGTGTTTGAGCCATATTATTTTGGAAGAATATATTCTGGAATAGTAGATTGATGGAGAACGTGTGGTTGAAAAAGAAGGAAATATTATTGATGCGATGAAAAATATTATTTTATTGAAGAATGTGTGGTTAAAAATGAGTAGAAGAATGAAAATGAAAATTTTAATATGTACCAAACAGAGGTTAAACATGTTATTGAAAACAATTACGAAAATTAAAGAATTTCATTTCAAAAGGGTGCTTAGTTAAAAGTGACACCTTAGCTTAGCCGGAGAGAGAAACAAACACAAAATCAATTGTTTTAGTTATAGAGAATGCAAACGTAAATAAACAGTCAGAACAAATATTGTTCCTGGGAAAATCCGTCATGGGACAGAAATAGTTGAGCTAACTGGCAGCTGGTTTCTTGATCATATCATAAACCATCCTCTCTAGACAACAGCATTCACCATTTTTCGATATTCAAACAAAACCACTCATAAAAACTCCAATGAATGGTTTTGGACTTGGTTGATCAAGAATCGAAAAGATTCAATTTTGAGGTCATTTTCTCATGTGGGCTGATCTAAAGAAAGCAATGAAGAGGGTTTTGTGATTGGAAATTAACTACAATCTGAATTTAGGGGTTGAGTGGGGTTGTTTGGTTTTTCTTCTTTTCTATGGACCAAGAAAAACCCAAACCAAATAGGCTTTATCAGGTTTGGAATGGAAGCAATGTAAGTCCTTTTTCTTTTCTTTTTTTCTCCTTATGTCCTTTGGTTGATTATTTTTAGTGTAGTTGATCATTTAATGAGAAGGGTGTTTCTTGAATCTTGTCCTAGTACTTATATTGAGCAAAGAAATTAGATTGTTGGAATAAGGGGATTTGCATGCTTAGTTCAGTCCACTCCTTTTCTTTTCATGTTAATCAAGCTGCAGTGCATTTATGTTCACTACATGTTTGATGTTATTACCTAGTTTATTCTAGGCTTTAAACTTAGATTGTTACAAATGCGTAGTAGCTGATTATCAGTTATATCTTTTGAGGTTTTAGATTTTACTAAGAAGGAATCATTTCATTGTTGGAAAGTTAGAGGAAAAATGTCCTCTTCAAGTTAAAATACTAAAATCTGATCTATTGTATTGTTCTGCGATCCTTGGGGTTATCTTTCCCCAGTTCCTCCCGATCCCCTGCTACCTTATGGTAGAACTAGAACTTTGTTATTGGTGAAAAATTGTGATATCTAGGACTATGAATGATAATAATATTTTAAAACTATATCTAAACATTCGCAATTTCATTCAAAGGATGTGTGTACACACCTCATGTGTGTGTAGTACACAATTATGTACTTTAATTACTTCTTAGTGAGAGAGGTTACTGTTCAGTTGCTTGTTTTATATAGCTTATTTATTGTTGAGATTCTTTGTGATGTTGAACTTATGTACTTCGGAATAGAAATGCATTTATTTTTATTGCACAGTTTGACATATCAAGTATTTATTGAAACTGACGTTCTTTTGAATGTTCCAGAAATTCTTATGTGGAGGAAGATTGGTCTTTGGTCCCGATGTGGCATCTTTGTTTTTATCCACATTTCTTATTTCATGTCCCGCGATTGCGTTTTGTACAAGAGTCTCGCTTGTTATCAGACAGCGTATCAAAGAAAACAAAGATGCTATTCCTTGGTATTCAGTACTTACTGTGGGAATCGTACTAACTGTTTTTGTAAGTAAATATTCATCATGGCAGAAGTCAGAAGTGTTTTCCTTATCGTTTTCAAGAGTCAAATATTCTAATATGGTAATTGAGCATGCTACACTTGAAGTTGCTATATGGGAATGAATTGTCATTCCAGAAATTACTTTTCTTTGCTCATTATTGTTTATAAGAAAGTGATAGTATCATGTTCAATTCTTTAGGTTGTTGTGCATTTCATTGCATTGTAGAGTTACTGAGGATTTTTTTTTTTTTTTTTCCTTTTTACCTCTTCGTCCTTACCTATATGTTTCAACTAGGGGAGTTAGTGGGGATACATATCACTATTACTTTTTGAACGAATCTGCAGTATGCCATAATTTAATTTCAGTTCATGAAATCTTACCTGTAAAGAAAGAATTCTCCAAGATCTTCATGGTTGAATCACTTGCTTTCTTCATGCTCCAAAAATCAGCTAATTAACACTCCGAAGCTTTGTGTTGATCACTCCAATGGTCCAGAACTCAATAACAATGAAAGGAGTCCATTACCCACAATCGGAGTTTTGTGAGTTTTCAAGACAAAACAATGGTTGTAGTCCCTTTCCATTTTTGGTTTATTTTCAATACGAATTTTTTACCATTTTCAGCCATTCCATCTCACTCTTTTGTGTTAAGGGAGTTAATGAAGATTGAAGGAAGTTAAATATTTGAATTCATACTTCAAACCATCCCCTCCAATCCATTCTTGAGGATCCGGTCAGTCCACATGGGTGAAGTGTTGCAAGACACTTTAACTAGGGTAGCGTGTCAGTGTCCACACATGTTGGATACCGACATTCATCGAACACTTTCCCATGATCATATTTTTTTCTTTATTGAAATATTATATATTTTAACTTAAACTTATTATTAAATAACAAATAGGTACTCATATATAAAAGATTTCAACAAGAAAAATTAATAACAAGTATAAAATTAAATTTATACTATAAAGAATTTTAAAATATTTAATCAATGTGTTGGCGATATGTTGTGTTGGTACTTTTTTTTTGAAAAATCATGTGTCGGCATGTCGAACACGTATCGTATCGGACACTCGTGTCTATGTCGGTGCATTATAAGGGCGAACATGACTCGTTTTCCAACACTTATAAAATTGTGTATTCCATGTGGGTGAGTTGGACGGGACAATATAAAAAATGAAAAATAAATTAAGATCTTGTACACTGGACTATCCAATCTTGTCTAATACTCATACCAAACATGCCATAATTGCTGAATCCCTACCTTGAAGAAGAAAATATTTTTCCTGAATTTTGCTTAATACTTGCTAGAATTTTGATAGAAGATCTCTTAGAACAACTTATTCAACTAAGATAACCTGCCAATCTCTTGACTTCTCCTTGCAGGATATGCTGTTTCTATTCCTTACATCCAGTAGAGATCCTGGGATCATCTCTAGAAATACAACACCACCCGAATGTGATGAGACAGTTGAAATAAACACCCCTTCAATGGAGTGGGTCAATGGAAGAACTCCTCATTTGAAGCTTCCCCGGACGAAGGATATGGTTGTGAATGGGCACACTGTTAAAATGAAATACTGTGACACATGTTTGCTGTACCGTCCTCCCCGTGCTTCTCATTGCTCCATATGCAACAATTGTGTTCAGAGATTTGATCACCACTGTCCATGGGTTGGTCAATGCATTGGTATAGTAAGTATTCTGGCATGCATAAAGAAATGCTGATGCTTTAAATAGACAGAGTCTATTATTTTATCTTCAATATGTACTTATGAATGTATATGTCATGCGATCTTTGTATAGTACCAATGTTAATGGCCATCTGTATCTAAATACCTGCATAAGATTCTTTTTCGTTTTTACATAAAGACATGTGATGAACAGCATATTGCATGCCTTTCACTCTTCTATTATGAAAAATCAGGTATCTATTATGGAAAATCACACATATAGGGATATCCCTGCTTCAATTTCCATCCTGTAGCCTCACAATATTGCAGCTTCCTTTGCCATACCTGTGATGTCTTATTTCGATTGGATTTTAATATATCTGGATATTGAAATAGAGCACTTCTAAATATTGAAGATGTATATGACTTCAGAATCACAATTTTCTGAAGCACGGACTAATAAGAACTTTCTGTAAACTTACGTCATGTTTATTAATCCTCATCCCACATGGAATAGGTGGAATTATTCTGAGTGGTGTGCAAATGTGGGTTCTGTTGCCCATGGAAGTCACCTAGTCCATTGTGCAGTAAGAAGGCCATGTATGTTTTTTTTGGATTGCACAATCTATGTCGTATGCTTTTTGTTTCTGTGAGCGTTTCATATAAATCGCTGGAAAATGGACAACTTTTTGATAATTCGAGTTTTTAAGCATTAAGATGATATTACCAGACTATTGCATGGTACATGAAATGATTTTCCAATTTGGTTTCATAGCACCTGTATGGGTACTTCATACTTCCTTTGCTCAAGTAACTGAGGCATCTTTTGTGATGTGTTTGCAGCGTAATTATCGATTTTTCTACATGTTTGTATCTACATCAATGATCTTATGCATATATGTCTTTGTGGTCTCGTGGGTCAACATTCTTCGACAGAAAGGCAACTTGTGGAAGGCCATGTTAGGTGATATTTTATCAGCTATTCTCATCGTGTACTGCTTCATCACCTTTTGGTTTATCGGTGGCCTTACAGTTTTCCACTTCTATCTGATTAGCACCAACCAGGTGATTGTTCTTCCAAAATGTACATGAGCATCGATTACTATTTAACTTATATGCTACTAAAGATGGTGTAATAGGTTGGAATTCAAAGAAAAGAAGCCATTGACTTTTTGTGTACAAACCTTTCCAACATATTTATAATGTTTTCATAGTCTGATTGATGGTGAATCTAGTATATCCTGGCAGTTAATAGTTAGTCTATCCATTAGCTAAACAAGTCGTGCTATCTCATATGCAGACTACATATGAGAACTTCAGGTACCGATATGATAGAAAGGAGAACCCATATAACAGAGGGACGATAAAAAACCTGAAAGAAGTCCTTTTCTCTAAAATCCCACCTTCGATGGTTAATTTCAGAGCATATGTTCAGGAAGAGGAAATTATGGTTATGGAAGCGATGGATCCTAATTTAACAGGAAGTATTGCTAGCTCTTTGGAAAAAACTGATGTAGAAATGGGAGATAAATTTGCTGAGAATAACGGTGCTTCACTTCCAGAGATCTTACAAAATCTGGAATTCGTAGGCATTGAGGATAATATGAAACAGCAGGAAGGAAATGAAAGATATGATTCCAGCCCATTTCTCTTTTCGGCTGAACAAGAATTGCAGATCTTCTCAATCAAAGTTAGGGGAAATACAGAGGAGAATGAAATGAAACAGCAGGTAGAAAATGAAACAAGTGATTCCAGCCTGGTTCTGTTTTCGGCTGAACAAGAATTGGAGTCTGTAATTATCTCCCCAATCAAATATGGGGGATATGCAGAGG
>CAIGRN010068983.1:0-10503 GCA_903798345.1 Fraxinus anomala
AAAAAGAAGCAAAGTTGGAGGGGGCACGTGCCCCCATGCCCACCCCTGGGTCCGGCGGTGGTTAGGAGCAGGTTGGACGGAAGTAGTCAACAGAGATATTTCTGCGAATTAATGAAAGGTCAAAAATGATATGAGCTATTAAAATATAATGGGCGCGACAAGTGATAGTGTAACGAAACAATTGTAATTTTTTAAAATTACTCCAACGCGAGGCTTATCTGTACTAGTGAGAAGATTGTTAACAAGAATTTTGATGATGCTAAATTTATGTTAAAATAGCTATATTTCATTTCAATATATCTTAAAATCCATTTTTTTTTCTCTAATTCATATTCAATTATATATTTTATGACACCTACAACTTGTATCAAAATTTTAAAAACAAATTTCATCATCATCATCATCATTTTTTTTATAATTAAAATCTACTAAAAAGTGATTTTTAACTACACAAAACAGGGAAATGTTTGTTAATTTGAAGAAAACAATAGTTACAAGCATAAGTGACTTTTTAATTCTTTATACATTAAGAGTGCGTTTGATTGACTTTATTTTTTTATTTATAGAAAATATCATTTTTCCACTCAAGTTTCTATTTTTGGAGTGTTTGATCGACAATTTTTTTTATGAAAAATGATTTTCAACTTTTGATCACGTGATCACATTTTTCTCAAAAATAAGGAAAATATTTTTGTTTAGAAAGGGCTAGTTTTTATTTTTCAGGCAATTCATTATCTCTCTCATCTATCCCCTCATTCTAATTTACCTACCAATAAAAAATGGACAAATATAATTTTTCTAAGTTGAGACTAAATCATTCACACACATTTAATTAATAATTTCAATATAAATAAGTTATAGACAATTGAATTGTCTAAATTATTTTTTTCCATACAAATTTCGTACTTGCAATTAAATGCACCCTAAGTTATCTAACAATTTTAATTAAAATGAAATTTCTCTTGCAAAAAAAAATAAGAATTATATGTCTGAATCAATTATTTACACGCGAGTGTATTATGTATATATAAGGACAAGCCCTATTGTGAGGGGCCCACCTTTTTTACAAATAGTGTTTTTCATATATAACAGGTGTGCTGGCGCCCCAACCCCGTGCACATTAATTTAGGACTAAATTAATAGTTAGTCAAGTTAAATTTTTACACGTGACTAACTACTGCACAAGATGAAAGTGTACGGACTTGGACTGCAATTTACTTTAGGACTAAAATGGAGAAAACGAAAACTTCGGCCAGGCGAGCGCCTAAGCTTGTAGAGCTGGCGCGTGCCTTGGCTCCTTTCGTTGGTTACTGAGGGTGGCCATTTCCCTCAGGCCTGCGTCTCAAGCCGACCTGTGCGCACACCTTAGCTGGCATTGCTGGGATCGTGTTACTTTTCTCCAAAACGTGCAGGGACTTTTTAGCAATTTTTGGATAGGGAAACACGGCAGCAGCTTCATCTGGAGAGGCTTCTTCCTGGTTTTGTTTTCATTTCTATTTCGTTCTTTTCCTTTCATTTTCTTCCCATAATTTCTTGACATTTTTGAGGCAAAATTAAGGGTATAACGAAAATCAACCAAAGAGGTGGAGTGATTTTGGGAAAAATCAAGTTCAAGCCATTAACATTTTCAAAAATCCAACAAAAGGGTTGTATTTTAAATTTTGTATTTTCTTTATTATTATTATCTCCTCTAGGCAATGTAGGAGTGGCAACGAGCCGAACTAAGTCACGAGTCGAAATTCGAAAGCTCGAGCAAAATGGGTTTGTGCTTTTTTTGGCTAGAACCGAGTCGAGCCGAACATAGCAAATGCTCGAAAAAAAATTTGAGGCTCGGGCCTCAACGGGCTGGTCCAATTTATTTTTTATTTTTTATATATATGACACAAAGTAGCTACACAGCTGAGTCTTTCCCTCCTTCCATTTCAATTTTTATTTTATTTTATAAGGCCACATGGGCAGGCTCGGCCCGATTTCCCAAAATGGGGCTCGACCGGCTGGGGCCTTTTCTCGATCGAGTCACGGACGGCCCGAGCCGACGTGCTAAATTGACATCCCTAAGGCAATGTATTGTATGGAACATTCTATTTTTATCGTTTATATAAAATGAGCTATTATTTGTGTTGGGATTTATGATTGAAGTTTAACTCAACTTTAATTAATTTTAATGTTTGCTATTTAATATTAAAATTACTTATCTTCTTGTATTTTTACTATTGCTATTATTACATTCTCATTTATATGATCAATAGATGATTGTGTTTAGAGATTTGTACATCGTTAAGATTATGCATTTTAAATCAAATAGTAAAAACCTTATGTTTTTGTAGGGGAAGGAAATATACCTTTAACCTTATGTAACTCATTGAACTATTTTCACAAATATTTAATGCAGATATTTTGTTTTAATTTGACATAGAGATATATAGTATGTTAAACCAATCAATTATGGTTACATTCCCTTGAAAGAGGTAATTAATTAAAATTAGAAAATCGGGTTGACATCGTAAATGAGTAATTTGTTAATAATTAGGCGACGGTTAAGTGAAACCATGAATTCCAACCAGGTTTTCCTCTGAAATCTTCAATATTTTTATGTCTTGTTATTTTCGTATAGTTTTTATTTATTTTCTCATTTTCGAAATCAAAATCTTTATTGTGTGTTTGTTTTATTGTTGTTATTAAACTGATTAAAGTTATATAATCGAAAGTAAAAATTCTTTGAGATATCGAAAACTTGAACTCAAAAAATTCACTTTATTACTTGAATACGATCCATGCACTCGTAGTACATGATTTTTAGCGAACACGTACCATCCAATTGCAATCTTAAAATTGTTAGTAGCTGAAAATGCCTCCTAATGAGCAATGGCAATAAATCCTGCAAATCCGGTTCAGATACCAACTTGAAATCTAGGGAAAGCTTTGAGCAAATACAAGAGCATCGGATCTTGGGATCACCAAAGGCGTTAGATAAGATAGCAAGGAAGGTAAACTCTCATGAGGATAGGTATTATTAAAAATAAGATTTGAGAAGGCTGTATATGTTATTCATCTTTTACTGTCAATGGACTGCAATATATATACATTCACAAGAGTAAATCACGATCCTAACAGCAAGGAAATCAAATAAAATCTCAATTAATTCCCCGAAGGGATTACAAATTACTATATTGGAAGGTCTTGGTTATAGTTTTAAAAGCAGGGGTCAGATTGTAATTTTTGAAATGATTTTTAAATTAATAAAAGGCTATTAAATTGAATTTTAAAAGTTTTGACCTTAAATTCAATTTTGACCAAAATTTTGATTTTAACCCAAATTTTAATGTTGACCCATTTAAAATTTTATTTAAAATTCACGACTTTTTATATTTTCGTTAAAATTTGATTTTAATTTAAATATTACACTTTGATCCTAAATTGAATTTTATTTTATATATGAGTTTTATCATAAATTATAATATTAATTCAATGCAATTAGAGTTGGACTCTAATTTGATATTTAATTAAAATTTGATTTTAGTTAAATCATCTTGCCCTAATATATTTTAGAATTTGAGTAGGATTTTAATTTGGTATTTAATTAAAATTTAATTTTAATTAAATAAGTTCGCCATAATATATTCTTAAAATTAGAGTTGGACTCTAATTTGACATTTAATTAGAATTTGATTTTAATTAAATTGTCTCGTTCTAAAATTTTTCATGGAATTAGGGTTGGACTCTAATTTTTTATTTAACTATAATTTAATTTTAATTAAATAAGTTCCACCCTAATATTTTGAAATTAGAGTTGGAATCTAAATTGGTATTTAATTAAAATTTGATATTAATTAAATAAATCTGTCATATAATTGTGGAATTAGAGTTGGACATTAATTCAATATTTTATTAAAATTTGATTTTAATTAAATAAACCCGCTAATTAAATTAATTAATTAGATTAATAAATATTTAATTATTCCGATCTATTTATCTAAATTAGTTTAGACGACCTTAATTGCTTGAAATTTGAAACATATATGCATATAATATTAGATATTATATAGAAAAATATTTATATGATGAATATTTTATTAGTGAATGATTATGGACTCGACCATGAGGATGTGTTGAATGATTAGTTTTATTCTTGTTGTTTTATGGACCTATGAGCTTTTATTTATTTTAGATCCGCGTGTGTTGTAATTTTATGAGCTTGCATGTCCAATTATTTAGGCTTTCGTGTCAACTAGTATAGGATAAATGTTACAACTAGACTAATTGAAGTAACAAGAAGAGAAGGGGAACATAGAGATGGAGCATTTTATGAGTCAATGCAATACCTTCTAGGAACTGATCAACTAGTCTTCCTTATGGCTTGGGAAGACTAGATAGTAAAAGTTCATAATCGTCCACACTATTATATGTACATTTATTTGCATGTTAGACGTATAATAAAATATATATAATTATTATGATGAGATATTTGCATGATAAAACCCTAGTTAAAATATTTATATTCGCCTTCCATCATTATAGTGAAAAGCTAGAGTCCTCAATCGATCTTAACTTGTTGAGTACACTCAAAATCGGTCTATTATGGACCTGTTGACATTATGAAATATTAGATATTCCTGAATGATGTGTTTGACTTAATTAAAATTTATCTTTTGTTGAGTACACTGAAGGAGATAAGTTCTAGAGGCATGTTAAGCTAATACATAAGATGTGTTAAGACAAAGAGTTGTCAACTTAATGATCTGAGAGTTGTATAGAGATACAATCGATAATAGTATCTATCCAAATGTTTTATTAAGATTTGTTGAATACATTTAAGGTCTTAATATAACAAATGAGATCCCAACCCACTGGGAGTTATGTATGGATTTCATAAATTTATGCGAGAGGGTCATAAATTTAAGTTAAACAGTGGGAGTATAATTAATTTAATAAAAGACCATGTTGAATTAATTGATGCACTTTATATATTATTCTTTTATTTTCGTCATTTGCATTATTGAATTATGAGTAACCATATTTTTTTAGGGCATACTGTATATCAACAACCAAACTAAATTTTCTTGATTGGTACCGCAATTGAGAATTGTTCTCAGGCATGAGAACATTGGTTTGTCCTTGAGTAACCCTTTTCAGTGACACTTGCTGATGACTAAACTAAGGGAAAAGTAATAAACACGGTGATGATGATAGTATTACAACATGTGTGATGCTTGTAGCTATGTCGTCTGAGTTACAAAAGCAACATGAGGGTATAGATACTAACACATGAATTTTCATTTCAAAGAATTGAATGAGAAAAACCACGTGTGGAAATATATGAGATTTTCTAGCAACTATACCAGTGCATAATGGTAGAAGAATCTTGAGTCTGTGCTCGTGTATTGAAGATGATTAACATTGAGAAGTTGTCTAAATCGTGTTCAGTCATGGACCATGAACTAAGTATCGACTTGGTCTACAATCACTGCCAAAGAACTATTCATATTTTATTATGAATTTAACAAGAATAGGCTCGAGTGCACACTCACCGAGTTGCTGAACATACTTAAGACTATTGAGCCCAATATCAAAGTTAGCAGTTGGCAAATCTATCCATTGATTCCTCTAAATACCAGATATGTATTAGATACCAGATATGTATATCATATTTTTATAAATATGGAGAAACTAAATAAAAGTAGAACACTGTAAAAGGGAGAAGTTGAACAGTACATTGAAAATGAGCAAATGTTGCTACATTACTTGTAGAAGCATACTTCTTGCCATTACCTTTAGGCTCAATATTGAAATTAGAGAAATATTATTCTGTTCTCATTATTACCAAAAACATTATTTGTATTTCATGTTTGGATATCAATTATTTTAATATTAAGGACACTTGTTGTTCCGTTTTATCTTGATAAGATCTTAATGGTTATGGTAAATTACAAAATGATATTTATATTCTTAATACTCGGTATTCTATAATGAATATAGAAATGGAAAGGTATAAAAATGACAATATGAATAACACCTATATCCGGCATTGTGAACTTCGTCACATAAATGAGAATGCAATTCCAAAATTATATAGAGATATATATTTAGGTCAAATAATTTTGAATCATTTGACGAATGCGAATCATATCTGTTAGGCACAATGAACAAATCTCTTTTAGACTAAGAGTTGAACGATCTGCACAATTAATGCTAGATGAAGTTCTCTTATTTCATCAAATTTACTGATGACTATTTTAGAAATGGTCATGTATACTTGATGAGATTCAAACATGAAACTCTTGAAAAGTTTAAGGGATTCAAGCTAGAAGAGGAGAAACAATTAGGTAAAGATATTCTCACACTAAGATCCCGTCGATGCAGAGATATTTTAAAGATGAAATTTTAGATTATCTAAAAGAGAATGAGATTTTCTCGTAGTGGACTTCTCCACATACACCGCAACATAATGGTGTATCTGAAAGGAAGAATCAAACACTATTAGATATAGTACGATTAATAACAAGCCATGGTTAATACCCTAAATAGTTACTTAACTTTGCCAAAAGTTTCTAGGAGGTCATCGAACTTCAAAAATACCCTAAGTAGTCATTGAACTTTGCAAAAAGTTCCTAAGAGGTCACTAAACTTCAAAAATTTCCTAAATAATCACTGAACTTCGTAAAAATTTCCTAAAAGATCACTGAAATCACTGAACTATTGATGTATGGGGTCCTAATTTACAAAGTTCGGTGACCTTCCAGGAAGTTTTAGCGAAGTTCAGTGATTATTTAGGAAAGTTTTGAAGTTCAGTGATCCCCTAGGAACTTTTTACAAAGTTCAGTGACTACTTAGGGTATTTTTGAAGTTCGGTGACCTCCTAGGAACTTTTGGCGAAGTTCGATGACTATTTAGGGTATTAACTCAACAAACCATGCAAACATCCCAAAATCGTTTTGGGGTATGCACAAGTTGTCGCGTGCTATACACTAAAATGTGTCCCATCTAAATTGATTAACAAAATTTCATACGAGCTATGGAAAGGTAGAAGACCCAACTTATTTCATATTAAAGTTTTGGATTGTGGCACTTATGTGAAGTGCACTGAATCGGATAAGCTTGAAGCGAAATCCAAAAAGTGCATATTTGTGGGATATCCAACAAAAACAATTAGATATCAGTTCTATAATCCCATTGAGAAGAAGAAGCTCGTCTCAAGACATGTCATATTCCTAGAGAAGGAGTTTATTATAGGAGAGGATAGTGGGAGCAAAATAGAACTTGAAGGAGTCCAAGAATCCACATATATAGTTGACTCCAAGAGATGACAAGATGCCATGAGATTCGAGAAGTGGTCGATGTATATGAATAAAGTTTAAACATTGATCGACGAGCCTGATGAGATAGAACCCATAGATTGTAAATGGATTAAGAAAATGTTGACATAGATAGAAACATCCATACATACAAAGTAAGGCTAATAGCAAAAGGTTATAAAAAAGGATAAGGAATTGGCTTTGATGAAACCTACTAGCCTATTCGAATTTTGCTTGCAATAGCAGCATACCGTGACTATGAGTTATGATAAATAGATGTCAAAACTACATTCCTTAACAAGAACTTGGAAGAGGAAGTGTACATGACATAACTCAAAAGTTTTGAATTTTTTTTAAATTTATTTAAAGAAACTTTATAAGAAAACCTCACTTGTGGTGGAGGATAAAAACTGTGGTTACAAAATTTCAACATAAGAAAATAAACTAACGTCTAATATGTGGTATTTCCCAACGGTCTGTACGTAAAATACCGCAAAGAAGAGACAGAAAAGAATCACCATGAAAGAACTCAAACGATTCTCCATCGCTTGCTTTCTTTGCAAGAAAATCCCCTGCCATATTCGCCTCCCGGTACACATGTTGAATTTTAGCATTTACCTTATTAGCCAGAAGTAGAATTTCATCCCAAAAATCTTGAAGGATCCATAAAGAGCAAGCTCCTTTTTCCATCCATCGAACCGCCACTTTTGAGTTCGATTCAATTATTACATCTTGTAATCCAAGATTGCTACACATTCTCAGACCATCCAGAAGAGCTCGGGTTTCCGCAACCATATTCGTGGCATGGCCATAATGATGAGGAAAGCTTGCCCAACAAATACCATTAGCATCACGTGCAAGGCCCCCTCCACCAACTCGTCCAGGATTCCCCACAGACGCCCCATCAATATTCAGTTTAACCAAGTGGCCAGTGGGTTTTCTCCAAGATATAAGCTGCACCTGTGATGGCTTTGGGCAAATAATAGGACAATTAAGAGATTTAAGAGAACATATATCATGGTCTGGAAGTCATTTCACTTTGCATATCATTCTAGCACAAGAAGACAGGAAACATTTAATCCTCCACACAACTCCTTGCCATCGAAAATTTGTTCCTTCCATGCGAGCAGCACATCTCGCTGTCCAAAGTGCCCAGGTGATTACCACTGGCACAATACCCCGAAGGACTCCCAGTTGAGTAGACTTTAATGCACATGACCACCAAAGTTTCATACAATTTCTCCAAGAAGTGACTTGAGGTATGCATAAATTGAAATGACGAGCAAAATAGTCCCATACCTTAGACGCCACTTCTCCCCAGCATAGGATGTGATCAAGAGTCTCCACTGCGGGCTCTATACAACAGTCACATTTTGACACTAGAGAAATTCCAAGAGATTGTACAATATCGTCAACTGGAAGACTATTTTTGTTGGACCGCCAAGTCACAAAAGACATTCACTTAGGCACCCTCAAATGCCAAATCCATTTCGACCATGGACATAGCTAACCTTTTTTACGGATCAGGTTCCACGTAATTTTAGTAGAAAATAGCCTATCTTTGCTGGTTTCCAGACATAATAATCATGACCAGAACGCAAACAAATCCCAGAATGTTCAATGTCAAACATGTGGTCTTCCCCCACTAAGTCCTGTAGTCGTGCACTATCCCATTTTCCATCAGAAAATAAATCTTTAACTTTCAACGAAGGATCCCGTACATCCAATCCTCTTTCCGCCAAACTTTGCATACCCATCCAGTGATCATACCAAAAGCTAGAAGAACCATCATAAATCCGACAAAAGGAATGTTCTAAAACAATTGGCAAGATAGAGATAATACCTTTAAAGAATCGGGACTGAGATGGTGACACGTTCAATGTATACAATGATCCCTTTTTGATATATTTGGCCATAAAAAAATCTACCCAGAATGATCTACCCTCCCACAATTTCCATGCAAACCTCATGAATAAAGATTTTTGTACTTCACCAAAATCTCGAAAGCCCAAACCTCCTTCATCTACCGGAAAATAAAGTTTCTGCCATGACACCCATATCCATCGCCTCTCTCCATCAAAAGCACTCCAAAGAAAAGAAGAAACAATACGATTCAGATATGAAAGAGTCCCCTTTAGAAAATTTAACACTGACATAATATGAATGGGCAAACTACTAAGAACATGCCTAATCAAAATAATTTTACCTCCAAAAGAGAGCAAGCGTCCCTTCCATCCAGCTAATTTTTTTGGATTCTCGTCAACAAAGGTTCGAGTATATTATTTAAAAGTTTCCATTTGAAGAGAGGCACCCCCAAATAGAGACAAGGCCAACCACCTTCCTTAAACCTGATAATGACATCAAATTTCTCCTCCTCGACATAGTGATATGTTTCGAAAAGAAAATAGATGATTTAGCCGGACTCACAAGTTGACCAGAAATCCTCTCATACTTCTGTATGAGCTACAATACATTTCCAACTGATTTCTTGCTCCCATTAGCAAAAATAAGCATATCGTCAGCATAAAATAAATGAGTAATGATCATCCCACTAGAGGAGAAAGGCTGAAACCGACCACATTTCAAATCAAGGTTAATCATATGAGATAGCAATTTTTGTGCCAAAATAAATAGATAAGGTGATAAAGGATCTCCCTGACGCAATCTTCTCTAAGGCTTGACGAATCCTCTGGTTTTCCCATTTAGCATGATCGAAAAAATAGGGGAAGAAATACAAATTAAAATGAGAGTTCTCCATTTCTCTGAAAAGCCCAGCTTCTTTAGCACTGCAAGAAGAAAGCCCCAATTAACCTGTTCATACACTTTGGCCATGTCAATCTTCATTAAAATGTTTCCACCTTTATGTTCACACGCCTACCGCCATGAGGTCAATACTTCACTCAACTATTCAAATGGCAATGAGTTGGACTAAAACCACCCAACAGCGAACATGGACATAACCAACCACTTAACGGGTGGGGGTCACCACATTAGAACGTGGGGAAAGTAAGAGGGCTTACGTGGGACACGTGGCACAATTAATTGTAGAACGGGGACGTGTCATCAGGTGCCTATAAATATCTCCAAGGTGAGAAAATGTATTCTTCTTGAAACCCGAACTATTTGAATTCCGCTATAATCTCTTCATATTCTCTAAAATCGAGTACTAATTCTCACGCTGGAGGTACAACGGGGGAGAAAGTCCCGACCT
>CAIGRN010068989.1:0-45670 GCA_903798345.1 Fraxinus anomala
AAAATGACCACAAACAAGAAAATGAAGAGAAAAGAACCTCTCTGCAGTCTATACATTGCCATTTTTCACGCTAGTGCTTAATTTAGAGAAATGAGGAAGCAAGATGTGGATGACAAGTAAAGAGTAGAATAAAATTGATACGTATTTAAACTAAGGTGCATAGTTAAATGATAAAATAGTAAGGTGGGATGAAATATATATATATATATATATAGAAATATTCGTTGGTCTCTCTCTCTCTCTTGGAGTAGTTTGGCTCCAGCTTAATTCTAGGAAAGATGTAAAAGAATTTGCTTATTTCTTGTTTTTGTTGACAACAAATTCTATTGCCTTTTTCCTAGAAATAAGCTAAGCCAAACTACCTCCTTTTTTTCTGTATTTCCTTATTGACCTTTCCCGCTTTCCATATTTCTCTACTGATAGGTAATGGGCGTTATACGCTTATCTTCATTCTATCTGCTATCTAGATTTCCATTACTTGTTATTTTCCTTGTTTGCCATATTTTGGTGCCCAAGTATTTATGTTCCACAACACTAATATTGCTGGTTCAGATTTTTTGATAAAATTGATAGAATGTATGGTAGAAAACTTGTAGATCCCATTAAATACGTGGTTAAAATTAATTGATGACTTTGATTTAGATTTTAATCCAACATTTTAGCTGAACCAAGTAGAGCCTTAATTAGGAGGAGCACGAGATATGTTGATCCTAACTTAGGGTGTTTGATGGATATTATTGATGAAAGAATATATTTTAAATAGTGATACGATGAGAAATATATGATTAAAAAGTAAGGAAAAGTTATTGATATGATGATAAATATTATTTTATTGAAGAATGAGTTTTGAAATAATGTATTTTTAAAGAATGTGTCAAACAGGAACTTATTTTTAGTCATGTAATTTTATATTTAACTATTTATGGAAGGTGGGTTGTCCGAGTCCTTTTTTTTTTTAATTCATTTTTTAAAAAACTCATTTTCAAACAAACATTTTCAATAAAATAATATTATACGTAAATCAAATTTTTTTTCTTAATTTTTAATCCTGTATTCTCCGAAAATCACTATTCAAAAATGCATTTTTTCTTTCAAAATGTGGCCGAACAAGACCTAATATAAAGTTTGTCAAAAGCCTGACATCTTCGTTCCTTCTTTTTATTTAAAATAAAAATAAAAATTGATAGGTTGGCTACTTGCGAGTCAGAATTTGAGAAAACGAGTCAGCTCGCCCCATGTGCAGGTGGCTTGCTTCGGGCATGAACTGAGCCAAACGGCTCGACTCACCCACGTGATGAAATCACAAGAGATTCAGGGAGTGTTTGAAGGATATTATTAATGAAATAATGTATTACAAATAGTGATATGATGAGAAATATATGATTAAAAAGTAAGGAAAAGTTATTGATACGATGATAAATATTATTTTATTGAAGAATGTGTAGTTTAAAATGAGTTTTAAAATAATGTATTTTTAAAGAATGTGTCAAACATGAACTTATTTTTAGTCATGTATTTTTAAAGAATGTGTCCGAGTCCTTTTTTTTTTTAATTCATTTTTAAATAAACTCATTTTCAAACAAACATTTTCAATAAAATAATATTATACGTAAATCAAATTTTTTTTTCTTAATTTTTAATTCTGTATTCTCTAAAAATTACTATTCAAAAATGCATTTTTTCTTTCAAAATGCTGCCGGACAAGACCTAATATAAAGTTTGTCAAAAGCCTGACATCTTCGTTCCTTCTTTTTATTTAAAATAAAAATAGAAATTGATAGGTTGGCTACTTGCGAGTCAGAATTTGAGAAAACGAGTCAGCTCGCCCCATGTGCAGGTGACTTGCTTCGGGCATGAGCTGAGCCAAACGGCTCGACTCACCCTCAATTCTGTTCATGGCCGTGACTTGTTAGGTTATCAACTATTACCAGAAATTGTATCTGAGCTAGTATAACAATTCATAAACGGCAGAGTATTTTTGAGCACATGTTTCCGCTTGTTTCAGTGGAAATCTAGTTTGAAAACCAAATAGATTTACAAATATTTGTCATCTAATTTCAAGCCAAAGTATACATCAATCGATTTCTTTTTATTTAGTATTCTTTCGAAATGGCAGTCAGCTATAATCATGTCACCCCGAGATCGACCGCTCCCACTTGAATGAGAAGGTAAGAATAATTTTGATGGATCCATTCCACCGCATGAAAGAATAATAGGATAGGCCACAAAATGATTCTACAGCAACTCGTTCTAAACCATGCCTTGAGGCATCAGGCATGTGCCATTTTCTATGCATTTGACGAGTCATTTAAACCAAATATGTGATGAAACTACGAATATTACATACTATAAGATGTCGAAAATTAACTTTAAAATCCCCCATTACAAGCATCATCCAAATTGATGATATTCATTCGTTGAAGTGCTGTCAAGAGCAATGAATTGATTGAAATCTACCATTTAAACTACAAGCATGTCTAACATTGATAGGCTATGATGTTCGCCTATGTACCATATAATCATATCTCATGCATAAACTATCTCGAGGGTTCTTGCTATGATACAACAAAGTTCACTTTTCAGCATTTTGTACCCCGAACTAAAGTCTACTTCAACAAGTGAGTTCACCTTCCAGGGCAATCTTTATAAAGCCCAAAAACAATTCTGCATGGCAAAGACAATGAAACAACAATAACACACGAATGATTTGAGAAGTATGATACTAGATCTGTGCATAATGTCAGCAAAAGAAGAGAGACGGTGAAAGCAAGACAATTTCGTAGCATAAAGAAGCTATTTTGTTGCAATCAAAAGAAAATAGCCTGTAAACAAAGTTTTCACACGTTACAGCCAGTTAAATAATCAGCCACCTTAAGTTTCGACTGATGTTATTTTTTATTGAGGAGAAATAATTCACAAGGAATTTTAATCATAACTTACAACTGAGATGGAAATAGAAGATTCTTCCCTTACTGTACAGTGTGGCCCGTATTATCTACAACAGAATCTATTTTTTGCTATGCAAGTATGCGCAAGAGTTTTTGAAGAATTCTTTGGTAATAGTTCGAACTCAGATCCCATAATACACACGAAGAGTTCGGTAAAATAATTCTGTAGTAATAGAAATTTTTCAAAAACTAGAAATCAAGTTAAATGTTAGGAGTACCAAAATATTTGTACCAACAACTTCTTCATAGGGGAACTTAAAGTAGTCACAAGTATACAAATAGTCATCACAATTTCAGCCCACAACAATTAGTAAAAGATAAAATGGAATGACTAGCATCATGCTAAGAAACTCCAAAACTTCAGATGATATGCAAAATAAGAGTGGACGGAGTCCTGTAAACAAATAGAAGAATGCACAGAGAAGGAAACTAGTTAAAAAGGAGGGATAAGACCATAAAACCTATCCGACACACAGGAGTGTTATTAATTAATAATTACCAATTTGAAGGAAGAGAAGTCAAACTCCTCTCATTTTTAGCGTTCTGTCTTCTGAGAAGCGGAATTTTTACTCGCATTCAAGCCAATCAGCCAATGATTTTTGATGCAGAATGTGTCAACGAAAGAGAATGAGAGAAAATAGGAAGAGAGGAGAAAATGGACAGAAATTTAGAGAGAGACGACAGGTTTAACAGGAAAATCTGGCATCCAATATTCATAATGTCATGTGGAATAGTAAAAGCTAGGCCCTCTTTATAGAACAAAGATTTAAAGTCTATTAGAGCTTCTAGTAAATAACAATTGTTTTTTGAATGCAGTAAATAACAATCATTAAAATAACAAAATCACAGTTATCAAAATTAATGAATCTACTCTAAATCAAACTCTATCTTAAATCCCATTTATCTTAAGATATCTATTCTTGTACACAATGGATGACTATATTCATAAATACGTGTCATTAGTAGGATACGTGTATAGACATTAAGTAGCATCCACCTAAATTGAGTATAAATAGGAGGTTTTTTGAACACTATTTTTTTGTTATTTTGATATTAAGTCTACTTTTATTTGAAAGGTGTCATCCTTCTCTCTTTGATGAGTTATCAGTTCCTTATTCTTGTATTTACTTAAATTTTTCTTTGGATGGTAATAATTGTATTCATGGGGTATTTCTATCATTTATTCATTCCTAGAAGAACTATTACATTTGACACATGACTAAGCCTATAGAAATTGCTCTGTGTCAGCTTATCCTTCGTCATCAAAAGGAGATGCCACCCCACTTCTTTTCATATTAGGTTTTCAGCGTAGGATGAGAAAGATGACCTAATAAAGACCAACATCTGTATATACACGTGTTAGCACTATAGTAAAAAGTTTGTGCCATGCAGGGTGAAGAATGACAATGATACAAGAAGTTGAAAAATTAAACTTTCATTAATATGTTAATGTATACCTCAGATAATCTGACAATAGAAAGAAACAGATCCCTCAAATTCTCAACTGCTACATCTGAGCAGAAAAAACAATAACAGATCACTTGCTCCTTTTCAGCCTGCTACCTTTATTGCACCCATCTCGTCAATCTTTGAGCTCTTATGCTGCAACATTGTATTGCGTAAGAAGATGGCACTAATCAAGGAAATTATGGAAATGGTGGTAAAGGGTTAATAACATAACCCATGAGATAATCTCTGCACAATATCTCAGAATACACGAAGTAAAATAAAAATAAAGGAATAGAAGAACCGTTTTGATTGTCCCTTGTTACCTTACTCTTCTTGTGTTTGTGATTGTCATTGATATCTTCATCTCCACCATGCTTCCTCTTCTAAAATCATAAAGAATTTTATTAAGTGCATACAGTGATAGAATACTCATGCTGTAGGAGAAGAGTCTAAATGGTTTAAAGAAAACTTCAAATGGAAGGCTATGACTGAACCAGATACAAATCAAAACCACGACTTGTCGACATTCCCAAAGAATAGCCTTCTTGTGTCTAAAGAAGATATCTTCATTTCGGTCTCATTAATTGAACATAGAACTACTTTAATAACCAGACAGTAGGCACGGGAAAACATAAATCACAGGAAAACCGCGGTTCATAGCATATGGTAATCCATTTCTAAAAATTTGCCCATTACCAGAAGCTTTCAGCATAGAATTCTCTCTTCACAAGAAAAGACATCACAAAATAAAATATTTACAAACCTTCTCATGATGTTTCCTTGAGTGATCAGTGCCAGAATCATGATGGCCACCATTATCTTTCTTTTTCTCCTTTTCCTTGTCTTTACTTCGATCTTTATGGCGATGCTTGTGCTTCTTGTGCTCTTTATCTTTCTCCATATCTCTGTCCTTGTGCTTTTTATGCTTCTTCTCCTTGTCTTTAGACTCATTTTTAGATTTTCCGGCAACCACAGGAGTACCCTTCTCAGACTATAAAGCATCACAAGATACCACATTAGTACTCCCAAGAGTGGCAAAAAATGCGGCAAAAAATATTAGTAAGACCAAAGAGCACGAGTTCAGGAGCCTAAAATATGGAAATTCAAGTCACAAGGGGGGAAGGATTTAACATGCTGAATCAAAATGTCAGAATTCAGTCGAAGCCTCAGAAGCAGTGAATTTCTTACAGGAGGTAGTACAACTGGAATCATTTCCCTGAATTGAAAGGCTTCTCTGAGAATATCCAAGTCAAATGGCTGTATTGTAACATTAGTCTCTCGTAAAAAAGATGTATCCTGAGTGAGCTGATCCAATTGCATCCCTTCTCCTTTTCTTATTTCTGTGTCTCCAACCACATTGTGAAGGTAATGTGAGTCGGAAATTGATATGGGAAGTGATCTCTTGCAGAAAAACTCATGGTGAGGCAACAACTTGTAATGGCTAATCAGATCCACTGCACCCGTAAGTTCTCTTGATCCTAATTTCAAAACACAACCAATTGATTGAAGTTACAAAATCATGTGCGTAATAAGAAATACACAAGAAATGAAGGCATACGCAGGAGCGTACTAATTTGACAAAGAACAAGAAGATGAAAGAGAAAGGGGATCAAAGAGAAGAATTTTTAGGATAAGAAATAGTTTTATTCATATAATCAAGTGTGCTTATTACAATGAATAAGTCCTCTATATATAGAGTGAATAATCTAAAATCAAAAGAACTTCTACTCAATTAGAACTTTATCGAATTATTAAATCTAATTTAATCTAATATAAACAATCATAATTTGAATTAAACTCTTATTTCAAAATCTTATCTACTTCTATTTCTATCTCCATCAATTGCTCACAACTTTGTTTCTTTCAAAAGAAGCTTCACCACAACATTTCTCCAATAATGCATACAACTGCTACATTAGAGTCTGAATTCTATGCCACACATGCTTCCATAATGTCAGAACTTACTTAAAGCAAGACAGCACCATGAAGCTGAAATTATGCATTTAGGCCTCGTTTGTCTCCCATTATTTCAAAATATTGTTTGCTACAGTAAGATTCTCCACTACACATTAACTCAATAAAATATTCTATACACAAACCAATAAAGTTACTTTAAATTTCAATCACACATTCTCCAAAAAATACTATTCATTACTCCATTTCTTCTACAATAATGAAAGACAAACACACACTTAATATATGCAAATTCTTAATTTATGTAAATACCTAATAATACTATATGAAGTTAATATCAACCATATTTAATCCATGCTAGCTTTATTTTTGTTAATATTGATTAAGGGAATATGACCTCAAATCAAAAGCCGGAGCATGCAACAAGATTTTATACACACGTCATGATATACAAATAAAGTGTAAACAAACAAACTTCACATTCTGACAAATGGTACCTCTTCCAAATCTCTTGCTATCAGGATCCATCATCAGAAGCTGTACAAGTAGAGCAATATTCCCTGCGTATTATTCAAAGAAGAAAACAGATGATCAACTACTAAATTAAGCAGTAATGTGTTTCCCTAGCATGAGAGTACCATACTCAACAGTCAGTCCATTCCTCTCGCAATCATTTTACAGGGGGACCAAAGGTTCATAAGGATTAAGTAGGGCCCAACACCACAAAACATTGAAACCTGGTTAGTTGATCCCCCTCTGTTAACCCAATCTAATTATATTTGCTTCCATAATAGACCAGTATCTCCATGTATACATCAGAGTTGTTGATGATGTGATAAGTAATAGTTCGGTAAAGATCAGCATTTCACAGCTGGGACTGAAGCGGGTTTTTCATTAAAATACAAAAGCTGCTCAAGGTGGTGCTGGTGGTGGTATAGGGAACATTTCACTGGCATTCCTCATTGAAGCAGTACAAAGGTGGAAATAAGAACACATTAGCAACTGCGCCAATCTTTAGCTTAAATATACTGGCCCTCGTTAGATATTGGAATCTGTTGTTGAATAAGATGATGATTTAGAGGCAGATCTAAAATTAGGTAGGAAAAGCAATTCCTCATATTCAGTCTAAGCCCATCAAAAATGTAGTCAGGATTTATATCATTTGAGGAAATCCTCTTGAATGCAAATAATTGATCTGCGATCTTAGTAGCGTTGGCATTGAAGGTAATATTTGATGGCGTTTGTAGTTGAGGGTTGCTTTGTGGCAACTGCCAAGCATTTGCAAGTAAGCTGTTTTCCTCTCTTTTTCACAATTTTAAGAATGAAGCTTTTGCAATGCACACGCTGTTTCATTGTGAGTGTGCTATGCTCATTGTTAGGAACTAACAAGAGCAACTAGTTGGATCGAAAACCACTAGGGAGTGAGTTGCCCATCTTTTAATGATAATTGACAGGTATTCCATTTTCCATATCAACAAGAGTAATATGCCATTTACACATTAGAAAAAAAAAAGGTACAAATGAAGTGTGAGAAATGGAACAAAAAAGAGTAGTGTTATAGCTACATACCTGTTGATGCATTGACAGAAGAGACAATCTGAGCCTTTGGACTCGGATAGCAGTTTCAAACAGTCCTAAGCCAACTGCAAAATTATTGACAACATACAATAAGAACTTCGCATTTATTCTAAAAGAACTGCCTCCCTTGCTCCTTCTAATGTTCAGTTCTATAATTAATTTTTCTTTATACAATCTTCCTTTTTCATTCATTACCTTATCGCTCCCTTCATTCCATTTGTATAACCATTTTTCCCTTTTAGGATTGTCCAATAACTTCAATTGTGTTGCAGAATCAAGACAATATTCTCAAATTATACCCAGGGTATCCTTTGTTAATTAAATCTCTTATTTGATAAGCTGTTGCCAAGCATCATTCCATTGTAACTTTTCTGAGCCACTCACTTTGTTTGGTTTTCCATCCTATAAGTAGATATATTTTCACAACTTTTATGTTCCCTTTCCATTGAATGAAAATAAATGTATTCCTGCACGTTGCAGCAAGTATATACTTCCTTCATTTAGATTCTAAACTAGTGAAATTTCTAATGATATGGTAACTTTATTCACCATTTTCAGTGTCTCCTCACATAAGACTGAAAAATTGATTCTCCATCTAAGTGCCCATATATTCTGAGGCATCGAAACATCATTCAAGTCCATATCTAGACTTATAAACTGTAGTTGTCAGTCACTAATTGGAACGTATCCAATACTGAAATCCATTTTTCCTTTTCAAAACCATTATATTCAAGGTAAAAATATGAGAGTTCCTGCAGAGCTATGTTTTGAGAATAGCAAAATGGCCAGACAAAACGTTGTAAACATGTGACTCCTGCATAATTTTCATATAGTGTCAATCACATCATAAGATGTAACCATTAAGAGAGGAAAAAATCAGGGAAGCATACCTGCCAGATATTGGCAACTCCAATCGTGAACGAAATTATATCTATATCTGAAAAAAGAATAATAGACTAAACAATCAATTTCAAAGAACCCCAGAACTTCTATAACCCCATAACTAAAATTTTAACATGAAACACTTCAGGAACCCCCAATTTGATCAAGCACGAAGCTTTTATTCTTTGTTTGGATAGGAATTCCTTTCGTTTTGAAAAAGCATAAAAAGTAGTTTGCAGAAATTAAAAACTTGAGTTACTTAATATCAATATTTACTACAATGAAAGACGATGCTATAATAACAGTGGTGAAATATAGTGTAGGGACAAAAAATTCACACGTACAAATTAAAGTGGCTATTGAAAAATAATTAACACCTTAAGAAGTACAATTTGAATCAAGAACTGTCTTGATATTCAGGGTGACCAACAAAGCCTGTATTATTGTGTATTAGCATAAAACTAGGATACATAATTTGCCACCTAGGGTGGCAGAAGGGTATCAAGTTAATGAATTCCTAGTTGCACAGCAGAGTTCAGGAAAGATTCAAGCTTGGTCTCTATAAAGCTCCTGTCCTACAGTATTATAATCTGATGTAATCATGATCATGACATGTATTTTAATCCATCAGCTTTAAATGTAAGAAGCTTTAGTGGGCATTTAATACAATGCCCTAATAAGATAACAGTGTTTAAAAAGCCAAGATAATGGTGAGTAAAGCATGTTGTAGAAGAGCTTGAAGGATAAAACTGTTTGCTTCATCGTTGGGTTTTTATTTTAACTGTTGGGGTAAACTTAAAACCCTCAGGGTCTCCATTCACATGCACTCTTCAAATAGTCAGATCAATAAATCATGCTTAAACTGAATTGGTAATAGGGGTAAATTTGATTAATTTCATCATGGAAAGCGTCAATGGTGAGGCCTGAAATGTTAAATAGATACTTTGAAGTGTTAAATTATCTACCAGATAATGTAAATATATTTTTTCCAATTTAATATATTTACAGACCCCATAGTAACATATCGTTAATACTGAGGGAATACAAGGAAAATTTCTAGTCTTCGTTTGTGATGTATTAACCTCATGCTTATGTTTCTAACGTGCTACATCTCATGACATGAAATAATCTACAAATTTTGTCTGGGCATCCCCTACTAGCAACGAGCTAGAAAGAACTCCAAGTATAGTGAAAAGTAAGGGATAGGTAGGGCGTACTGCAAAAGTGACATGGCACTTTGGCACCCAGAGGAGTTTAAAAGTAAGCAAGGTTTCCAACGCTGTAATGAAGGGAGATGGGTAAAGAAGTTATTTGAGAATAATTGAATTAGTAAAAGAACCTAATATATAGGAATATTTTTAATTTATCCTAAAACTAGTGGAAGTGTTGGAACTAAACATAGCTTGCATACAGGAGGTTAAATAGATAGGAGAGAGGAATAATTAGGTAAAAAGGGATATTAACTTTGGTATAAAGGCAAAGAAAATTATAGAAATGGATAGAAAATCAAATAACCAGTGAACAGAGTTTAAAGATGAGGCAGTAGAAGTTAAAGAGATCTGCAATAGATTTATTTTTGTTTGGGAGAAAAAAAAAATTCAAGTGTTATTAGCAATTTAGCATGCATCCTCTATATATAGCATGTAGACAAGATAACAAAGCAAGATAGGGGGAAGACATCGATAGATTGATTCAACCAGTCCCCAGTGAAGATAAGATCTTCGTTGGGGGAGATTTGTACAGCCATGTGATTGAAACATAACTTAGAATTTATGAAAAAATAGACTTTTAGGCTCGAAATGAAGAAAAAAAAATTGCAGTTTTGGTGTTTGTTTTGACTTGTGATTTGGTATTGATGAACACGTGCTACAAAAAGAGATTCACCTCTAAATTTTAGAAATTGGCAAATTTCAATCAAATAGACATCATACTAGTGAGAGCTTATCCACACAATATGAATTAATGGTGCTTGAGTTGGTTATTAAGAAATGCACAAATAGCATCAAAGGGGTTTAACTTCATACAATTAGATGGTAGAAACTGTATGATGAAAAATAAGTGAAGTAACGTGATGTAAAATGGATAA
The DNA here is from genome assembly GCA_903798345.1 of Fraxinus anomala. Lineage (NCBI taxonomy): Eukaryota > Viridiplantae > Streptophyta > Magnoliopsida > Lamiales > Oleaceae > Fraxinus > Fraxinus anomala. The sequence continues at coordinate 10,858 of CAIGRN010068989.1, forward strand.
AGACACTTCCCGAACACACGTCGAGCATGTGTCTGACAACCTGTATGATGTGTCCTATAGTTTTCCTATTCTTTGTAGTTCTAATACATCTCCACCTATTAAAGGCATTCAAAGCTCCATTTTGTAAATTTTAGAATATAAAAATTAGAAAAATAATATATAGTTTAACCCAAAAATTATGTTAGTAAAACAAATAGACGCTCCTCTAATCCAAAAGATCTCACAACCTAAAGTTAAATCTAAAAGACGCATTGATTTTATTGAAATATAAAAAATAAATAAAACTAAATATGTAGAATATAAATAATCAAGTTGGGTCACTCGAAAAACTGAGCATCCTTTATAATTTTAAAGAATTTTCACGGGCATGTCTGTGTCCTACTTTTCTGAAAAATTATAAACTCCCGAGTGTCAGATAGAGAAGTTTGCTGCTTGGGTAATTCACTATCCTGGAGTAACTATAGATAAAAATTATAGACAATTGTGATGATAGCACTACTCATTTACATTTGAGCAATTGACAATTGTCTCGATATACTACTTTCCTAAAAAATAGTGCATGACCCAGTACTTAAAGGAGAACCAAGGAACGCTTTTAACTTCCCATCAATGTAAAACCTGAGAAGTAGAGGCAATTGATGCACTCACTTGCATCTCTCACACAGTTGGAAACTTAAACCCAGTCAACTATCTACTAAATCATGTACGTGAAGTAAGCTTGTAAAGGACGTGCTCATTCTTTATTAAAATTTATATGCTTCTACTCTTATTTAATTTCACTTTTCTTGGAGTTGTTCAGTGTGTATAAAAGTTATTTACTCTTCGTTTATCACAATTTTCTCGAATTTAGAAGTAGAAATCATGCTCATTTTTGTACTATAAATATACTACTATTTATAGTGCTATGAAGATCGAGCCTTCCAAAATTTAAGAGAAAATGATGGTATCATCAGTGCATTTTCAATTATCGTGTACTTCTACGCTTATTCGCTCCATAAAGGCTCATCAGAATATAAATTATTAAACTTTTTTGCTGCCTTTTACTATTGTGTGAAACAAGAGACTTCGGCAAGAGTCTCTTTCTCCCACTTCTAGTTTACTAAGTATAACATTTCTCAGGAAAACATCCTAAATTTTAAACTTATCCAAATTTAATGCTCTAAACTCAGAGGGCCATTTCTAACATAGCATCTCACTATACACATAAAACCATCCTCTGTTTCTAGTAGCAAATTCATGTACAGCAAGCTACATAACACCACAAATTCAATTGCCCAATAACAGTCAACCAAGCAATAAAGAAACAAACTTTTATAGTAATCCTCGTTTCCCACATTTTCAAAAAAAAAAACAAAACTCCATCCGAAGTTCATTCGAATATCAACCTTTCAGCTAATTAAATTATGTGCACAGAAAAATCAAAACCACGAAACGAGAAGAAGTGCTTACTCGACCGAAACGTGAGAGATTCAAACGGTCAAATTCTGCCCCCGGAAAAAGATAATTACTCCGTCCAAAAATTAGCGGACAAAGAAACGAATGGAGTAAACAAATTGCTGGAGTTTTCAGGAGTTTTAGAGCATAACCGAATTTTGTGGACCCTTTTAACTGAGAGGAAAACCCTAATTCCTCCTGTATAGAGACATTGGCCGAGGACTCGCACACTAAATGATGAAAACTACTGAGGTTTTCTTGCTTGCTTGTTAACGTGCTGATAATTTTTCCCACGTGGACTAACAAAAACGTTGATTGCCCTTCGCGTCATAGGTTCTATGAGGACTTTTTTGCCATTTCGTCAGTAAAGCGGACCCATTGCCATATAAAAATGTAATTATATATTCCCAAACACACTTCTATATAGTCTCCAGATTCTTCCTCGCATTTTAATTGCAAAGAAAATCCCTAATTATTGCTTATTATTCACTTACATCTTTAACTTTTTTAGTCACATTTCTATCCGGCCAAATTTATCTGCGGCGACAACTTTTGTCAAAAATATAATGCAAACGTTCATTAAAATAAAAGAAAAGTATTTTTCGAACTTACGTTTTTTAGTTTGCTTATTCAGTATCAAGAGAGGAGAACAAGTCTTTTCATGCTCTCTTAAAAAATCTTGGACGAAAATTATCATCAAATATGAAATGTGGAAATTAATAAAAAATATATATATATGAATAAGAATGTGATGAAATAAGTAGAGGGAGTGAGTGAAAAAATGAGCAAAATTTGAGGATATTTATTAAAATTAAAATGTAGTTAGTTAACAAAAATATAGTGCAAATAATATGAAAAGCTTGTATGCTACTCTGAGTACTCTTTATGGAGAATCACAATTAATTATTGGCTTAAATTTAAAAAAAAAATAATTAAACCATAGAAAATTGTCCTAATGTAGAAAAGTTTGTCAATAGCACAAGGTACCCTGATGCTCTTAACACTTCCTTTTGTGATGTACATCCAACCAGATTTTGTAAGATTCAATTTCAAAAATGAGATATAATATTTATTTATAAAAAAATTAGATATTAATTTAATTATTATAAATTAATTTATATACACACACCATACCCTATCTACACCATTCAAACCTTAAAATCATTTTCTCTCATCTCCTCTCCATTCTCTCTACACCACCCGTCTCTCTACCCCTAGATCGCCACCGAGGTGCCATTACAGCAACTCCACTTGATGTGAGCTCCGATGTTGAGACGTTGAGTCGTAGCACGGTGACGTGAACATCGCAGAGCAGCTTCGCCCTTACCGCTGCTGCTGTTCGATGGCGATGAAAGTGCTACAGGTGGTTGGCGTGGGTGGTTGTGGTGGTGGTGATTGTTTTCCATATTTTGATGTTATTGGGGGTTTGAGGTGGTTTTTGTTAGTGGTGCAGATAGAGATGCTAGCGGGGGTGGTAGATCTGACAGTGGCGATGAGAGCGGTGATAATTGGGGCTCTATGTGCAATTCGGTAATTAATAGCAGTTGGAGGCAATGTTGATGGAGTGAAGCTAAAGACCTTGGCGGCGGGGAGACCCTTTAGCTGGCTGTCGGTGCAGTGATGGTGGTGGTGGATCTGGCGGTGGCGGTGATGTGTTGGTACAGTGATGGTTTCTTGTTAACATGTATGTGAATTGAGTTTTGGTTAGAAATGGTGACTGTGGTGGTAGTAATGATGGCAATGATGGAGGCAACGACAACGACGGTGATGTGATGGCGATTGTGGGGTGTTGGCGATTTTGGATCTGATTTGTTGGTGGTGAGGTGATGATGGTTGTGGTGGTGAAGTGAGGGTTTTGATAATGCAGTGGAGGCAGGGGTGAGGGTATGTGTGACTAATAAATAATATGTTGCCAAAGAAATAGATAATTTGTGACTAATAAATAATGCATAACCTAAAAAAAATTTAAGTTGTAACTAATAATTTGATAAGTTGTGACCAAAAATTAATTTGCGATTAATTAATTAGATATTTCATAACCATAAAATAAGTTGAAATTCGTTACCAACGAATAATAGATGACCTATTAATTTGATAAATTTATTATCGATGAATAAATTGTGACCTATAAAAATTTTGATTTGTGATCTTGAAATAATTCGTGACCTATAAAATATTTTATCGTGAATGGAAAATAATTTGTGACTAAATTGTATAAAATTGTAACCTTAATATATAATTAATAAAATATATGTTTAATTAATTAATTTATAAATAAAATTTAAAATAAATTCTGAGATTTGAAATTTTAAACTTTATTTCTTAAATTTGAAATTGGCGAAACTTAATATATTTTTCATTTATGATCGTGAAATAATTTGTAACCAATTAATTTATAATTTGTGACCAAATTGTATAGAATTGTGACCTTAATATATTTAATTAATAAAATATATGTTTAATTAATTAGTTTATAAATAAAATTTAAAAAACCTGATTTTTAAAAGTTTAAATCTTATTTTTTAGTTTTAAAATGTGTCATATTTAATTTCTTATACATGATTTTTTTTCTACAAAAATCAAATGGACTAGGGACAGTTCAGGTATAAAGCCCAATGCTGCAAAATATAAAATACATAAATTATTACAATTTGAATTTTATGTTTTTTTTAATGCGAAATATAAGGTAGGTTGATACTTTGTTTCTACAAAATTGTACAATATTTTGATTAACAATTTGAATGATTGAACACGAGACTTAAATGAATTAAACTACTTGTATACATTAAATTTGACATTTCAAAATGTGTCAAAATCGATGTCATTGATTGTTTGAAGTGTTGTTAAAACTAACGTATAAAAAGTTGTCACATCACAACAATGTCAAATTTAATACAGATGTAACAAAATTTGACTTATATTATAAACTTCCAAGGATTATTAAAACAATCTTGCTACTTAAACATTAACTTTGATATCATAAATGACATTTTTATGAATTGACAATTTTTTATACAGTAATTTTAAAAACACTTTAAACAATTAATGACACAAATTTTGATAACTCACACAATATCAACAACAATGTCATTTAAAAATGTATATTTAGATTAATTTTATTAGAAATTGAATAATGCTATTTTTACATAACCAATTACAAAATAATTTTCGTACAGGCAGGGCGGAGCCGTGAAGAGGCCACCTGCCTGCATTGGAATTTAGGCCCAGATCCATTGCCTTTAAGTTTGCCAACAGAAACGAGATTCAAGAGGGAGTCTACCCCCAACCAGCTTCGAGTCTTTATTCCTAAGAATTTTGAACCCAATCATCCATCCGAATGGAGTCTGAACTAGTTAATCTTAATCTCCTATTATTCATTCTCCAATATATCAATGTAAAACTGGGGAGTAAACATAAAAGAAACCTTTCGACAGAGTGAAAGAGAGAAGCGGAGTGAGAATCAAGAAAGCGTGTTTGTAAGATATCATTTGTTTTTCCCAATCCTCCCTTACGAACTTCTGATTCTGTAGAAATATTTCAAATTGTAGCAGTTTTCGCCATTGTGCATTAATGTTTGATTTTTCAGTTGTGTTGGAGCAACATTTATAATGTATTGTTTGTCATATGTTCTTTAACAATATATTAGTTATCCTAATTTGTGGTAGCAATTATCATTTTCATATACCGTCTCCTCGTTTTTGTGGCAAATTCAACTTACAGACATGGTGGTGGCTTGCCTAGTAGAATAAAATAATTGTCCAATGTTACATATTGAACATAGTTGGAATGTAATTATTATCTTATTTAGTTGGGAATATTGACATTCAATCCAAACAATACACAAAATAGTGTCAATGTTGTCGTAATATTTTTTTATTTAAATTAATAATGTATACAGTATTCAGTCACGTATTTCGATGTTTTTCTCCATATAGCAAGAAATTGTTCTAAGTAATTAATTCATCACTTCGATTATTGATAATCTTGAATTCTTAGGTTTTAACATTTCTAATCTTTGTTACCTTCTAACTTCTTCATAATATACCAATTCTCAATTACGCACGGACAAGTTCCATTTTTTAGGGCAATTCTCAAGTACAGATTGGCATGTTGAAATGTTCAAGGTCACATTTATTTGTGCTGAATCGAGGATTTATAGAAAAAGTTGACCCTTGCAACAAATTGCTTCCCGTTATTTGTACACTAACCGAGTATTTAGGAAATTTATTAATCACGATGCTAAAATTCATTCGCACATAAAATTGAGTAATCAAAATCCCAAATAAATAATTGAGTGAAAAATAACAAATAAAAATGCAAATTTTAGTAGCCATAAGCAGAATTAATCCATTTTACAAAGAAAAATGTTGCAGGAAACTGGTATGGGTACAGGAAATTATCCACAAAACCGATAGACACACAACAAAATGGGCTCCCATTTTTTTTTTAATAATGTTTAATTCAAGTGAGGCCACCTCCCGTGGGAGAAAAAATTCAAATTTCTGTATAAAATCTGTTTTTTTTTTTTAAATGATGCGGATACAACAAAAAAAAATCGAATTTTATACAGAAATTTGAATTCATCGAGGTAGGTCCCACTTTCATTAAATATTGCCAAAAAAGGGGGTCAGGGGCCTTCCAGGACACCATGTACTTATATCACAACCCAATGAGGATTAATTCCCGTACCCACGGCATTGTTCATTTTACAAAACTTGTTAAGCTCTAATCAATTATGAATTTCTTGTCCATAGTCCTCCAATTCAAATTCCTCTAGTTACACAATTCACATTCAATATATTTTAGTGAGTTCCTCTTTTCACAAATCCCACAAATACATTTACCCCATCCCTGCAAATTTTGTTATTGCCTCCGTTATTACTAATTAAGATTAGAAAAATCACAAGGAAAAATAATTAACAAAAGGAAATGTTGTTCCCCAACGTCCAAATACTTCATGGAGGTAGTAATGGATAGCGAGAGGAACAGTTTCCTTTTAAGCTTCATTTCAAAATACCACACCGTCATAAAAAGATATACAGCGTGGATCCAAATTTAATGAAGCAAAATTAAGAAATAAAACGTAAAGAAGTAGGATGAAACAACTCAGTCCCTTAGATGTTCATAATGAATTGCGATCATATTCGCAGATCATTACAGGTCTGTAGAGATCATCACCGTTGTTCCATTAACCATAATTATTGAAAAATTAAATAAAATTTTACACAAAACATCACCGTTGTTCCATTTAATCACATGTTAATGTAGAAATGTAGATGCCCCAGCGTACTCCTAAAGCAATGAAGAGAAAAATACAGCAGGAGACATGTAGCAAGAGCAGCACGCTCAATTTTGCTTCAAGGGAACGAGTCGGTCGGAAATTGATATCGATTCCGCCGACCAGATAAAGAAGCTTCTTCACATTTCTTTTTCAAATCGAGCACATGAATTAACGAAAACATATTACAAAAGCGGAGAAACTTATGGGAAGATCTGAAGGCCAGCCCTAAACCCTAATTTTATGATGCAATGGAAGAAAGGTGCCGCCGGGGCTCCGGGTAGAATAGGGGAATAACGCAAGGGTTATATAGAGAGGGCAAGGGAAATCTAACGGCGTCGACGCTTCCACATGAAATTAGTGGCTGAGATTTAAGAATGCAGAATTTGAACGTGGGTTAGGTTCCAATAGACCCGTTTGGTGATATCTGTATATTTTTAAAAATAAAAATGTTAAGTGTAAATAATTATTGCATATAAAAGTGTTCATAATTCTTATATGGGATGGGGTCGTACAATAATTATGTACATTAAGCAAAATCTTTTTAAAAAATAAAACATTATTTTGAACAAGGAATTTTTTTAAGAATGTTTAGTTAAAAAAAAAGGAAAATATTTGAATTTACATATAGAATATTTTTATTGTGTGAATGCGTGTTTAAAAATGAGTATATTAAAAATGAAAGACAAAAATGTACGGTATTTGGATACACTGGAATCGAAAAGGGTACCTCATTTACCGTTTATTTTATAATTAAACCCTATTTGATGTGACTTAACAATTCGATAAAAAAAATAGTTCAAATTAATATGTAATTTTAATAGTATATTTAATAAAATTTATAATTTTTATTATTTTTTCAATCATACATTTCATCAATTTTTATCAAAACTTATCAAAAATTTTGGGTGCTTTTGGTTTTTTGTTTTCAATTTTATTATTATTATTATTTTTTGCACAACATTGAAAACGTGTTTGATCTCATATTTTTGAAAATGCACTTTTGAAAATAAGGACAACTTATAACATAAAATTCAAACGTATTTTTGACATTTCAAGTGTTTTTAATGAAAATTCTAAAAATATTCAAAACATGGACAAAAATAATAAAATTGATAACTTCTAAAAATGAAAAAAAAAATTGAAAAAAAAATGTAAGATTCTAAAACAGCAAAAATTTAAAAATAAAAAAATAAAAATGCTAAAATTTTAAATTATAAAAATTTCTAGAAAAATAAAAATCATAAAAAATAAAAATAGTTTAAGTTCTTAATAATTATTTATATAAAAATACTAAAAAATATTTAAATGAATACAGATAAAAATATTCTCAACCCACATCATTTTTATTTTTATTTCCTATATTTTGAACTCAATTTATTATTTATTTTTATTTTACTTTTATAGTGAGAAAGGATATCTTAAGATTAACCAATTTTAAAAATATATATATTAATTATTTATTAATATAAAATTATTCTATCTTTGCTGAATAATCAAATTTCATAAAAAAAAAAATGCCATAAAATAATTTTTCATAATTTCAAATCAAACATATTTTTAGTAATCGTAAACAATACCCTAAAAAAAATTGAAAATGAACTCAAAATTGAAAACTAAAAAATCAAATACAAACCAAACGAGTGCTTGATTTTTAGCTATACCAAATATATTAACAAGGCTATAAACTCACAATTTTAGGATTGGGAGGTTGATAAATGTTTTAAATAATTCGGTAAGTTGAGTCTATCAAAAGATTGGAGAAGCATTTTTCTTATAATTTCAAGGAAAATACTACTTGAATCACTTGGTTTACAGAATGCAAAGGTGGCAAGATTTCACAAGCTAGTTTAACTTTTTTTTTTTTGGTTTAAAATGATGTGAGATCATGCTGTCACCGGTACATTTTATAAATAAGGTGGTACAAGAAGCATTTCCCAACTCTTAGTCCCTTTTTGACAATTATTATAATAATTTTTTTTTTGGGAAAAATCAGTTTTGGAATAGTGATTTTTTTGGGGAGAATATGCAATTAAAAAGTAGAAAAAATTAGATTTACGTGCAAAATAATTTATTTTGAGAATGCGTGATTAAAAATGAGTTTGAAAAAAAAAGTTTTATTTTTAATAGTTGTCAAACATGGGCTTAATTAAATCGCCCAACTCTATAGTGGGTTCCTCAATTGGAATTTTCATGAATTTTAAAATTTCTTCTTCTAAATTAATGTGTCTCCGATTAAGGTTCTATTAAAATTCATTAAAATCTAGGTATACTCAATTACTCGTGAATTTATAAGAATTTCATTAATAAAGGATTTCGAAAGATTTGTACGGATTTCAAGTTTAAAAATATACATAACAATTTCTTTTTGAAATTCTTTTAAATTTTATGAAAATTTATCCGAATTCACGGAATTTATTAGAAATTATAACCCTTTAAAATTCATTAAAATCTGTCTAACATCAGTCATCTTCACTATAATTTACATTTCAATTACGTATGGATGGTAAATATTAATGGTTGACTTGGCTTAATTTTTTAGGTAATTACGATGCCTAATCAAGTTGTGAATACAAAATTTGAACAATATATTACTTGATTATATCCGGCAGACGATGAGTTAGTTTAAACTTTTGTAGCTACAACTTGGTTAGATATCATATTTACCTAGAAAATTTAGGGTATTTTTGGAATGCAAGTTAAAAGAGGCTATTTTTAAGAAAATTAGGACATGGGGCTAAATATAAAGTTCTCTACCCTACTTGGTCCTTGAGAAATTTCATGTATTGTTAGCTGGTTTTGGGCATCTATCCACCCCAAGAGTATAAAGGAGAGGAACTACATAAAAATCAAATGAGATTAATCTGAGTGAGAGAAAAAAATTTCTATAACAATTTTTTTTTGTCAACTTCTTCTATGTCATACTCTGGTGTATGCATTACGACTACATCTGTTGACATTAGGATTGGGTAGTTATAGAGAAGCTTACGATTTTTATATCCACACAACAAACTGTATCAACAAATACGCGCAAGTCAATACCCCTACCAAATCTTGTTTGGTCCAAGAGCTTTATCACCTCAGTGGTAATAGGGACCAGAGAGCTGATGTAGGAACTGAGAATGTACAGGTGTAAGCCAGCCAATAGACTATACAATGTTCTATTACCATTACAAAATACTCGTGCTACGTGTACATTATCTTTTACATTATTGTTTACATGTGTCAAGTGGCAGCATACCATTGGACAGTTTAGAAAAAAAACTTTTCTGTTCCACAATTTTTTGAAAACATGAGCGATGTCAAAAACAATGTACATCAAAGAATGTACACTGGAATTTTTCTTACAGAAGACACTGCCTGCCAACCAATTGACACAACTTTTAAAAACTATGTTTAACAAGCATCACCAAAGTGAAATGAAGGAGATGGAGAAAAGAAACACTTCTAGGTCACATCACATTACACTTCTACGTCACATCACATTACCCTTTTATTGCTCCCGTTGTTTGGAGGAGGTTCCCTACAAAGCTAGCATAACCATCAGCAGAGCACTAATCAGAAAAGGTTCCAGTCCTCGTAAAGTTGTAGGCTATTTATCTTGAGTTGCTGGGTATCATTCTCTTCAGGCAATGGTAGCATCCTGTTTACAACGCAACTTCCACAAGATTTTGCTGCCAATATTCATCAACTCCACCAGCAGACAGTAAAGAACGTAATATCGCCAGATCAATTACTTGTATCATTTCCCCATGCACCATCCCACTCACTGTTTGGTGCATACTTGGGCCCCTCAATGTAGTTTTGACTTGCATGGGGAAGGTGAGGTCCAGGAAGCCCATCCACCCTGGGGAACTGAGCGTTCTTGGGTTTTGTTTTGATTCCTAATAGTCTCAGCACAAATCTAGCAAGCTCCCCATACAATAACCCAGACCGGTCAAACAGCTGCAAATAAATGCATTTCATGGTAAGCACACGAAACAGACTAGCAAGTTCCTGACGACAAAGTTATAGATTCCATTATACATATAGTTGGATTTTGGCATTAAACAAAAAATGAGAATCTACCTGAAGAAGGGCAGTCATAAACATATGGAAAGCCTGTGTATTCTGATCTATCAAGACTGCAACCCGGCCAAAGAAATTTACTACACCATGCATCTGCAAGTGTCACCAAAAAATATAAATAAATAAATAAAAACAACATACTGAGTGTAACACAGATAAGTGAAGGCTTAAACGAAAATGAGGTAAGAAAAAGTTCAAAAGATATAAAGGCATAAAGTAATTCATTCATGCTTAATCTGAAAACTGTCATTCTATGTTTTCTTCCCACAATGAGAAACGGTATCCTACAGTGAAACTAAAAACCCCAACCTACAGTATTGGTTCTCAGTGATAATTAATAACTTTCCTAGTACACCCTCTCCAAGTTTCCCCAAAGAAAGGAACTTTTTAATGTGGTTGTTTAGCGCATAAATGTTTATCAACTATTATCCCCTCTTATCTTCTTCCAGTTTCTCTTTCTTTTTGTGCATGAGTTTGGCTAGGACCCGGTTAGCATTGCAGGGCAATGGCCTGCACTCCTCTAACAAATCAACAGCAACATTTTGGACAATTGTGGGATCATTCCAATATAACATACCCCAATTCTAAATTAGCCTGGCAAATTGGTAAAAGCTATATTTCACTTGAAAATGACAAATAGAATCTAGATCCATTGCAATTGACAACAGAGTTATCAGAACATAATATAGAAGGGTTGACCAAACACGAGTCTTTCAAACAATCGAAGCTTTTGTTTCTTTGTTAAGCCCAAATAAGAGGCTAATAGAGACACACTGTGTATTGGCTTACCACTCGCATTAATGAAATCCAGAAACCTGGTGGAGAAGATGGAGCACCATATGGATTATTTGGATCCTGCTCACCATACGGACCGCCCATGCCCATTCCATGACCTCCCATAGGGCCTCCAAAGCCACTATTATACATTCCCCCACCATTCATACCACCTCCATAAAGTCCGCCATAACCTCCTCTATACATGTTGTCGCCATACAATCCACTGCCATATGACCCTCCAAATCCTCCAGAGGTACCGTACATGCCAGACGAACCACACAAGCTAGATGAACCATACATTCCTGTTCCATAACCAGAATTATTATTCAGGCCAGACCCATAACCTGAATAACAAAGAACCAAGAGGTAAGTTTCCATCAGACATCATAAAGGATACAAACATATACAAACATTTTGTGTTGGTGTGTGTCTTATGCCAAAGGAATTAAACAGGCTAACTAAAACTACATAAACCATGCTCTCTCTCTCTCTCTCTCTCTCTCTCTCTCTCGCTCGCTCGCTCGCTCGCTCGCTCGCTCCCTCCCTCCCTCCCTTCCTCTATCTATCTCTCTATCTATCTATATATATATTTTTTTTCAAGGAGGCCAAATTCATCTCTCTCTCTCTCTCTCTCTCTCTCCCTCTCTCTCTCGCTCCCTCCCTCCCTCCCTCCCTCCCTCCCTCTATCTATCTATCTCTCTATCTATCTATATATATATATATTTTTTCAAGGAGGCCAAATTCATCATATTTGCCATAATACGCATTGCTGAAAATCATATAGAGAAATGTATGAATACTTGATTGACGCCTAATGCCTGCAAAATTTGAGAGCTGCTGCTCTGCCACTGTGCTTGAGGGATGTGGCCTTTCCTTCAAGGAACATGGGAGGATGCTCTTTCTTGACTTTCTTATGACCCACTAGTCCCCTCCATAGTTGGGAAAATCGAGAACCCTCCTTTACCTCAAATTTTCATTATTTTTTATTTTAAAGGTATTTTCGTATTGTTCTATATTTTAAATGGCATGGACTCTGTCATCAATTTTGACGAGTACACATCCACATATGCATGTCGTGTAATCTTTTAAATGGCACAGTTGACTAGACGGGATAGAATTGATATGATAACTCCCCACATTGCTTGATTGCCAAAATTGAAAGGTTGAATCGTATATAGAAAAACCTAAAATTTAAGATTTTTTTCCTTCTAAAATTTACTCAAAACAATTCAAAGATTTACTCTTCCATTCTCATGTCAGGGCTATAAATATTAACCAATAATTTACTTGTTCAAGCGATATAGTTGGTGACTAAGCACATGCACATAAAAAATAATTCACATAAGAAAGTGCTTAAAATACAAACAACTGATAGGCATCTGGGAGTGCTTCTTGAAGATGAATGACTTAGTTACATGATTTTTAGCGAGTTCAATAGGTGTTTTAAAGAGTTCTATAGAAAAGATCCACAGTTCTATTTTCCAAATATTCTCAAAATTGGGGTACATTTTTTGCTACTTAGTTTTTTTCTTTGTATGTAATTTTTTTTTTCTTTTTTGGGTGGGGGTGGGGGGGGCATGAAACTCCAGACAATCGTATGCATATAAAATGCATTCAGACAGACCATTATAGAGAAAAATAAATTTATGGACAATTTTACAACTGCAAAACAAAAGTATCCATCTATTGTAGATAAAATTGTGGATACCTCCGTAAGTGCTTCCATGAGTCTGTTGTTCCCATGGCCTAGTAGGAACAGGTCTCCCAACTGTGTTTCTGTTTAAAATTGTATTCCTATCACCAGTTGAAACAACTTCACCGGGTTGTGCAGTTCCAGAAGCCTCCACTACATCACTCGTACTACCAGCAGAAGTCGGTTTAAAAGGTGCAGGACAAGAAGAGGGCCCAGTTCTTTCCCACGGTTTCTTGGGAGGGCTACTACCTAATATAATGGATAACATACAATAAATAGATGGGTACCAAAAGGAAAATTTACATATGGAATACAATAATACACATATCAAAACTGCTTCTTGAAATCCAAAACATATGGAACTTACCGAAACCACTTCTTGAAAACTACACATGCTGAAGCCGAAGGAAGAAAATTAAGGTCGATGATTTTCCATGCTGCGCCCAAATGCATTAATGGCATAATCAAACATGCCTAGAACAAAAGTGATTTTCTAAGAAAAACAGATAGCACATGAAAGATTTTGCCTTGTCCATTGACAAAACTAAGAGAAGTCAGTAAATAAATCCCTGTAGCTCTCTTCCTCAAAAATCCCTATATACATTTACATGGAAAAAAGGAGTAATGTATCCTGTTACGTGGCTGTTTTGATTATTCAATGTTTTCTTCAGTTTATTTTTAGTATTTTGAATACGTCGTGAGTGGTTATGGATCGATCTATGACTTTGGGTTGTTCCATTACTTTAGCAAGACAATAGGCTATGTGAAGCACGTGACAGTAACGCTGTCATTTATTTGTACATAAAACCTTGCGCTGAATAAAAATGAGATTGTGATTATTTCAAACTGAACATTTAATTATGGGAGGAGGTTCTACACCCTTGAAAAGCCAGAGGTTTATTCAAAGATCCGACTTTATTCTTTAAAATAAGAGCGTAACAACTATGTATTTAGGCTGAATGATTTATTACACACTCAATGAATCCTATATATAAGAGTACAATCCTATCAATAGAAGGAATGGAAAAAAGGAACAAATATAAAATCCTATTACTAAAAGGAAAAATATTGATTTCTAACTAGATTAGGATATAAGCTAGAAAGAAATATTTCAGTAATCTCCTATTCTAACTTAACATTTGGTACAAGATCCACGCATTGAGCAGCTTGAGAAACATCTGGAACAATTGGATAAATGTTGGAGTGGAAAACAACCACAGAACTCTTATACCAATTCACGGAGTTGATGATTGTACAAGTGCTTCGAGAGAACAGAACATTGGAAAGCAGCTGCAAGAGACGGGAATCAGGGAGACCTTCTCCATGCCTTCACGGGCTAAATGGAATCCAATTATGATCAGCATCAACAATCCAATCCATTGAATATCTTCTTACTTGAGATGGTGAAGTTGGTTTCCAGAGCACAGTGAAAATGACAATAGAACAAATTGGATTTATTCCAGTCAATGATAAGAGTATCCTTGCCCTCTTCTTTTCAGTTGGAGAGTGATGCATAATTGTGGCGGTATTCAATACGTGTAGCACTTATAATTTTGTTAGCTCCCAAATGGGAAAGACTGGAGTAGTTATTATGCTTCACAAATAGCCAGATTTACCAGAATGCCAGTAAGCATATTCTTGCAAATGATGGCATCAACAAACCAAAGCTCTAAGTGGTGAAATTTAATATCCCAACCAATTCAATTGAGGGAAAGCACGAGATTCCTACCCATGAGAAAGCTATATCGCCACAGTCCCTCACTAGTCACTACTGAGGGATGGACCAGCCGACCAAGTATAGTGAGACCTTACTCATATCCTCTCTTCTAAAAGAGGAAATTGAAAGGCCTGCAAAGGAAATGTTGGCTTCAGTAATGATTTGATCAAAACACAAAGCCACTGTTCTTCGTATAAAAACAAGATGGTCATGGTGGAAAAGCATCAATATAGAGCATAAACAAATTTACAGCGACAAATAAATTTCCAGTTCGTATAACTGTGTTAGGATCCCGTTGGCGTTGCTGCTTAATCACAGAATCAATTGCAGAAATGATGATAGAAACCAGAACACAAGGAGTCACTTGGAAAGTATAATTGTATTTCTGTAAAATGTAACTAGTCCTGTAATGAAGAAACTCTTATAGATGAGAATTACAGCAACTATGTAAACTCTCTGTATCTCCATTTTGCTAAATAATGAAAGATAGTTGGGTAGTCGGGAGACCCAATACTCTCCCCTAGATCCTTCCCAATATTTTGCCTGTCTTCCCCGTTATTTTCCCTTCTCTTTATAGGTAATTCCTTACTATATCCTATTACACTTGTGACCTCTAACAAACCAAGTGAACCTTCTGGAATATAGATGATTTGGTGGTAGCTATGGGATTGGGGGTCCATCAAACTGATAAGCCCTTGGATGAACTAGTTGGATTTCAAAATTTCCACAAAATAGATCAAGATATCAATTATCACCAAGTGAGAATGCACCCAAAAGATGTGGCAAAATGGCCTTATCAACACATCAAAGTCCGTAAGAATCGTAGGTAATTCCATTCGATCTCCTTAACGTTCCTTCAACTTTCCCAAGCACTCATGGATGATGTATGCAAGGACTATCAGCACATTATAGCGTCTAAAGACAGTTTTTACCACCTTGGGAGCTAATAAGTTGAAGCTTGCAAAATGCAACTTCGGCAAATGACAGTTAATACTCTGGTAATGTGGAACAAAAAAATCAAAAATTGTTGAAGCAATGACCTCTTGGACGAAACCAAAAAGTACATAAGCTTGGAGAGGATTTCCGGGTTATTATAGGAAATTTATCCAAAACTGTGGAAAAATAGCATCCCCACTCACTGTTAAGTTGGAAAAGAAATGCATATAATCGGAGCCAACTTGCACAAGAAACATTCTTGAAAATAAAGTTCAACGTGATTACGACTACGGTAACTATCTCTCCCGGATTCTTTTTAAAGAATTATTTGAAAGCTTCATATCTTACCCGATGCAGTCATTGAGTTAATGGTTCAACTGGGTGGGTCATTGTCGGTTTGGAAGTCTAACTAGCGATGCACTTAAAAGTGAACTGGCAATCCTGAGTTATTAAAATTACAGAAAAAATTGAAAAAAATATGCAGTGAACTGTGGAAGCTGCAGTACGAACAAGGGGTAATTTTTTCTAGGACTGGCGTGGCCAAAGATTCTCAACTGATGAGCTCAAGGACTGGCACTATTTGAGATATTGCACTCGCTAAAGGCTTAAGGGGTAGTTGGAATGGTTGTCTCAGACCAAATACTGTCATCACACATTAAAACTAGTTGGCATCAATGGTAAAATGGCGCTCTTTGAAATTGTTCAAGGTTTCCTCCAAGATTGTTAACTCGTATTCCTGGTAATGCAAAAGTTGAAGATGTTGTGCAAGAGCTACTTATGTGTCATCAAGTTCTGAGAGAAGTGAAGGAGAACATCCAACCAGCCCACAAGAGGCAGAAGATAATTTATGATACGATGTTGGAAATCTTGTTTATTTGAGTTAGCAACACAATCGATGTGTTACAACGACAGTGTGAGGAAACTCGAAGCCTTCGGAGGGATCTTGTGGGCCAGTTGAGATCATATAAAGGGTGGGCTAGGCATATAAGTTGAGGCTACCGAATAATTCGTGAATTTCACATTCCGCCACTGAAAAAGAAGACTAGATATCATCATCAGGAGAAATCTAATCTTCCTGAGTAGAATGTAAATGACGACCTAGTTCCAGTACCCAGGTTGTGCTTGATCAAAAATGGTTCAGTGTGCTTGGGCTTTTTCCATCATCTTAGGAAAAATATAAATGCTGCTCTGTCTAAACCATTTATAAATAAAACTAGTGATGGATAAAAACAAGACACTAAATTTTTCTATTCAATTTTTGGAGGTTTTATACCCTCGAAGAGCCTGATATATGCCCAACCTCTGCACCTGATTCTTTCTCCATGGAGATGACACAATCCGCTTACATAGAGAACTAAACATTCCAGTAAAAAATGACCACTGGTGTGCCATTGTGTACCGAACAAGAAAATTTTTCATTTGCCCAAGGTGTACATCAAGCAGAAACAGGGAGATCGGATTTCCAAAAACCTTATATCAAAATTAGTACAATTTTTTTTTTTCCAAACTCAAACATCAAAAACCCTACTTACAGCAATAAGCACAGGTTAACTAATAACAAACATAATTAAGGAATTAAATAAACCACAATACTGATTAATAGAACCGAATACATATTGAAATTGAATTCGTCTGTACCGACCTGATGATTGCTGGGCTTTGTTCTCCATAGCAGAGGAGCAGGATAGAAAGAAAAATTGGTTGCAAAGTTCCAAATTGTGGTTTATCTCTATTCTGTATTAGTTGCATTGCCCAAGAAAATATGCTTCTATCCTGTATTTGTTGCAATGCCCAAGAAAACATGCTGGCATTCTCGGGTTTAAATATACAATTCTACCCTTTCAAACTAAGCCCTGTTTGACAACGATTATTTTAAAAAAATAAAATTATATACTCATTTTCAACTGTACAATCACAAAATAAAATATTTTTCTTACTTTTTAACCACAATTTTTTCAAAAATTTACAATTCAAAACTTTGTTTTTGGATTTTAAAGGCCATCAAATAGGGGTTAAGCCATTTTTTTGTAGGAATTAAAATTTAATTTAAATTAAAGTCAATAATCAATACCAATTACATGTTTTATGAATTTCACAACTTTTTAACCATACATTAATTTACTAAAAATCTGATTTTGATCCTTACCAAACAAGAGATAAGCCTATGTTTCACAACCATTAAAGCATAACTCTTTGCTTTTTTCAACCACACATTCTCGTAACAAATAATTTTGCATGTAAATCCAAATTTTTTTTTTTTCTAATTTTTAACAATTCACTCTCCAAAAATCATTGTCCCAAAAACAGTCATTTTAAAGGTTGTCAAATAGAGGCTAAGCCCGTCTTTTATTTAAAGTCCATAATTTATTTTAATAATATATTTTATAGGACATATAACTTTCTAATTATATATTTTATTAATTTTTTATTAAAATTTACTAAAGATCTAATCTTAATATATACCAAACACGGCTAATTATGACGTTAAGTCGTTAATGATGTCGGCATCTCGATTAGTAGTCTCAAAAAGGAATAACAATAGGGCGAAGAATCTCAATCCCGATGGAAATTTGGGAGGGGAATTTTTTTACTTAATCGGGGATGGGAAGGGGAAGGGCTAGAAAACTAACCTCGAATCGGGAATGGAGATCGTTGTCATGTATCGATCCACGCCCTCGTTTGAGCCCCATTAAATTTATAATATATTTTTCTTTATTTTCTTTTTAACAATACATTATCAAATAAAATAATATTACAGATATAAATTTTTTTTCTTTTTCAACCACACATTTTCCAAAAAAATACTATTTCAAAAATTATAAAATTAAATAATGGGGGCCAAATGGGGCTTATGTTCTTTTTTTAAAAAAATAAAAAAATAATCAAAGAAATTTCAAAATGTGCATAATATTTTTTTATATTAAAAGAATCATATTGAAAAAACAAAAAAAAAGGGGTTAAATAGAGAGTGAGATGTCCCTTCCCCGTCTTTACTTAAATGGGAATAGGACGAGAAAATTCCAATAGAACAGGACTGCGAATGGGGTCCCATGCTTGAACCAACCCCATAGTTATTCCTAATCTCAAATTGTGTTAGTACTTTTTGTTCGTGCTAGCCCGTTGAAGTTACGTGGAAACACTCTTTCATGCTAACGAGTCAATTTCAAGAAGCGAACCTCTATTAGAGAAAGCCAAGGGAGCATGGTGAGATAGATAGACATCCAACCCTACATCATTTGAATCGACTCTTCTTCAATAAATTTCAAAAACTAAACCTGATCTTCCGACCACTAAGATGTTGAAACTACCCGCAAATAGTTTCCCTTCAAAATTTGTACGACGTTCACAAATGTACTGAATGGTAGCCTCGAAAATAATCTAAAACAAGAATTGGGTTACAATATAATAGTTCGAGAAAAAAATATCTTCTATTTGTAATTTGTATTAAGAAATCTTTAATTTAAATAGCTCCCCTCTTTTGAATGAATGGCGGAGGGTTATCATACCTAACAACTAGGATCCCCTCGGGATTTCTCTACGACAAAATAATATTCTAGCAAATGGCATATTCGACAAGTTTTCTACATTGTCGTGGATCATTTTGAACTCCAAAATATCCTCTTTGTGGAATCCTCTAGACTTGGTTTCTTCAAAGTGTAATGCGTACTTCTAGAGTATTGTGTGAGTTTCTATAAAATCCATCGAAACATGTAAGCTGGCGGCTTCCACTTTCAGGTGTGTTGCTAGGTTGTGCCCCTTGCATCCAATTTTGGATATGTCCCATTTAATTTACACAAGTCTTTTAATACTAAAATCTACAATTAAAATCTTGTCTCTATGGTTTAGGCTTACTCCTCATTTGTATTATTTGACAATGTTTTCTAACTCGAAAAATTGTGAGTACTAGCTGGGATTTTAATTGAAAGTTAGAGTACCTAAGCAACATTGACTAAAATTGATGTGTCGTTTTAACTTTAAACCCTTATACGGCATAAAAAAATTAACATTTTCAGTTACAACAAATGTTCAAAGCGCTAGCATTGTTATTGGCTAGTTACAATAGGTAGGTTCGGGAAATAATTGGAAATTCAAACGTGGTTTACAAAATTGATAGTTTGAGTATCTATAAGAAAAAAGTCCATGCACAATTTGTGCTTTTTACGTGTCATTAAACATTAGTCGGTATTGTAAAGTAAGATATTTTTTTTAGATTTTTTTTTACATCCTTTAAGTGAGTTCGAGGCGATTCTGTATAGCAAGGGTGCGTAGCTTTGAGACGATTATGTACAGTAAGGGTGTGTAGCACTCTCGACGAATAATAGATATCCCACCTCTGGCAAAGTTAGTGTACCGTATAATAATACTTATATGGTTCGGGGACTTGATTCAGGCTGTTAGCCGCCAAGGGACTATTAAATCCATTTTTTTCTTGATTTAAAGAACAGAAAAATTGAATTAATTGGACGGTAAATGATAATTTATGCAGAGATCATTAAATTAAATTAATTAATTAACGGGCAACATTCTCCCATGCCCAAATGATTGAATTGATTTTTTTTGTATATTACAATTCTAAAGATAAAAGATACCATTAAGTTATTATTAATTAATAAAATAAAATATTTTAAAGAAACTTCTAAATCATTTTTTTTTTCCATGATCATATGTAAATTACTCAAAACATTAGAGTACATTCTCTTTATCATTTTTAAGCTGTTTTCTATTTTTGATTTTCCAAAATAGTGAAAACTCGTTTTTGAAAACAAATTAAACATTTAGAAAGAAAACCCAAATTGTCGTTTCGGGTGTTTTCAAAATAATTTTTCAAAATGTAAAAAATATGCATTTTCAACAATTTCAAAATGGACACCCAAAACACAAAATACAAAATGAATTCAAAACACAAAACACAAAATTGAAATACAAAAAGAACAACCCCTTAATTTTTCCATGTAAAACACAAAATATGCAAGTGTTGATGGATGAAAATGAGTGATTTGCGTATAGATACAGTGCTTTTCTAAATTACATTTTCTCGCAATTAAGTAAAAGATATAATTAACCTTATGGTTAATGATATTTCTATCACGTGTTCATTTCGTTCCTGTATCACTATAAGATCGTATTAACTTAAAATAAAACGATTCACTAAAACATAGCCAATTTGGACTGAAAGATCATACACTATTATGCATAAATCACTATAGCACGGCTTTAAACCGTTCTTAAAAAAAAAAACGATTTGTATATAGATATTGTAATTTAGACAATAAATCATAACATGAATAGGAAAAGTTAAAATAACAAATTAATATAATTAGAGAAGTGAATTAAAAAGCAAACTTTAGGGAGTTATATCGAGAACGTTGTCCTAAATTCTTGTTTCCTCCTCCGTGCGAGTACTTTTAACATTATATGGCTACAAGTTAAAAACATATGACTCACAATCGATTCTCCTTTTATAAGCACGACTATAAAGAGATTCAGAATAACCCTTTATCAAATTGTTAAAATAGTACGGATATAGAATAGAGAGCACGTCTCACAACCATTATTGTAGAAACAAGAGTTTCAAATAGTGATTTTTAGGATAATGTATAGTTAAAAAGTAGAGAATTTTTTTTGATATACATGTATAATATTTTATGTGTGAATTTGTGGATGAAAATGACATTGTAGCAAATCATAAAATAAAGTAATGAATGTCAAATAGACACGAAATTGTATAGAGAATAATCTTTTATGTTGCGTGTCAACCTATAAAAATTCAATAGTTGAAATTCAACCCTCATAATAATGAAAATAAATTCAATTTAGCCCACGTTGATCCATTTTTTTTTTAAATACATTTTTCTCTATTTTATTTTCAACCACACACAATAAAATAATATTACAAATAACCCAAAAACTTTTCATTTATTTTTTAACTATACATTATTTATCAATCTACTATTTCAAAATGTATTATATACAAAAAAATGAGCCTCAAACGGACCCTAAAATATAAGTTACAATACATAACTATGAGTATTAAACCCTGTTCGGTCCCCATTTTTTTCAAAATACATATTTTCTTTCTTGTTTAAACAACACATTTTTCAATAAAATAATATTACACACTATTCAAAAATTTTTATTCATTTTTAATTACACATTTTCTATCAATATACTATTTCAAAATGTATTCTACATAAAAAAATGGGACTTATTTTAAAATTGAAAATTAAAATAAAAAATATAAACTTTCATTGGTGGTGCCCTGCTCCAATGGAATTTGAATTTCTATTGCCTCCTTTAAAAAGAGATATCCTAAATCACTAGACGATGAATGTCGAATAAATATTTCTCTAACCGTGATTAAACAAACCAACATTTCATCAAATTTTAATTTGAAAAATCAAAACTTTTATTCTTAAGTTACAACAAGTGTGCCATTTCCAATTCACAAATCCACTTCCCTTCAATTTTTCCGCGAACAAAATCGCACCAATTGGACCGATCACTATAAATTATGCAGAATCATTTAAATTATATTTATTGTGCAACATTGTCCCGAGTCTGCACAAATGTTTAAAAGAATTTCTTGTATACTTCATTTACAAAGGTAAAGATAAAATGGTTAAATCCATCAATGATCACTCAACTTTATATTTAGTGTTATCATCGTCATTCAATTTGATTTTATCTCATTATGACCACCAAACTTTTTCACCATGATCATTCAGTTCGATTTGATTTCATCATGATCACACAATTTCATATAACGTTTATTTTAAAATAAGTTTTTACTTTACTTTATTTTTTTAAATAACTTTTTTGAAATAAGTTTTTATTTTATTTTAAAAATATTATTTTATTTTATTTTATTTTTAAGGATTTTTTTAAATAACTTTTTATTTTTGTTTATTTTTATAAGTAACTTTTTTTTAAATAAGTTTTTATTTTATTTTAAAAAGGTTTTTTTGAAATAAGTTTTTATTCATTTAATTTTCAATTGAATTTATTTTCCATGAAAATTTCTATAAGCAAACTAATTGATTGTAAATTTATAACGGAAACATTGAAACGAGTTTACACAAATATCTAATATAATTTTTTATATATTTAATTTATTGAAAATATAAGTTTTACTTTCTCCAAAATATTGCTCTCTTAGCATGACACTGGTAGGATTTATAATTCAACACGTTTACTTGAAATTTTCCATTCGACCGAGAATTGTACAGATTTTCGATGACGGCAAGTGCGAACCTTTCGGGAAGATTCAGCAAAGACAACATCAACAGCAATGGCACTGCGAATGGCGCCACCAGCATTGACGGCGCGGTGCCGGAAAACGCTGTGGCGACCTTCCATCCCAACTTCGGTGTCTCCCTCGATTGGTCCCCAGACGAACAGTCCATACTTGAAGATTTGCTCTCCAAGTCAGCCCACATCCCAAGTCTTTGTGCGTGCAATTGTTGTGTGTGCTTTTATTTGCTGTATTTTTTGTAAAAGAATATATGTACTGTATATGTTTTTGGAAATATGTAGAATTTTCGCATTTTTTTCTTTTAACTCTTATTGATCCTTAATCTATTTTGACAATAGTTCTTAGTTGAATATCTGGTGAATCCATTATTTATGGCAATTCACGGTCATAAAATTATATTAGTTCCATATGTATCATCTATTAGATAACATGATTTTAGCTAACCAACAACTAAATACATTATGTGGTCCAATTATGACTAGGATGTTCTCAAACCTTGGGCTACATTGCCTATGAACATCAAGTTCCTAAATTTAAGCTGCGGCACTTTACAACAGATTATGATTAAGCTATAGGGAAATTCATAGCATTCACTGGCTCAATGCATATTGATTCTACAAGTCCAGCCTTCAAATTTGTGTTCTGATCTTTCACCTTAAAATTCCTTCAAGAAGATCTGATCGAAATTTTACGTATCTATTTTGAATGTATACATACATACATACACGGGGAGGTTTTACAGGTGTCTATGAATGCGTATGCATGTACATACATTTTTGTGCAAAACCATTAGGTGTAGTTTGCGAACTCTACAATGCAAGAAGCATCGCACCGATGCCAATATCCATAGTCTGGTTTTCTACTTGACTGACATAGTTTTCACAACCGTTGGCATCAAATCCCAGGTTTGATTCCACTATCAATTTAAGCAAATTATAACCGACTTGATAGAATCAAGTAAGCCATTTGTGCTTGCATGTAGGGGAGAGGAGAGCAGCAGCAGCAGCAGCAGCAGCAACTTTTCAAAAATCTAGCTGTAAGCCTAACAAAACTCACATCCATGTGGACCAAAAATGACTCCAACAGCACCTTTCACAGCAGAGGACCTGATAGCCAAAAGATGCTACCTGTAATTCATTAAAATAGGAAATATGAACAACTAATAAACGATTTAGCGGAGATAATATGCATGAATGGTGCAAATATCCAACTTTCGAGTCAGAATTTTTGTTCAGAGATATTGGAATTCCACTCAACTAATGTAACCATCGGGTATTCTTTATACATTTAGTAACATCCTAAAGGGATTATGATAAGAGTCATATACCTTTTTAACTCTTGTAGTTTTAAGACGTGTATTATTTTTTTAGAAGTGACACTTATTGTTATTTGATTTCATGGGGTTGTTTCAATCTGAGCAATGATTCCTTGAATCCTTCCAACTGTGCCAAGGGTGTTAATTAGTTGGGTTTTGATGTATTGTGGATTTTTTACGTGACATTTAGATGGATTTTACTTCTCATGAGTTTTTTTGTTGGAGAATCTTTTATAGGAGTTATCATGTTTTGCCTAAGGTTTTATGTTTTTTCTTTCCTTAAGAAGCTAGAGGTAAGGGTGAAATATACGAAAGACGTGAGGTGGGTGCGGGTGGTGGATAAATCCTATATTTTATTTTCTTTGTTATTTCTCTAAATGTCATATATGATTACACACAAAAAGAGTTGTTATCGGGGGGCTTTTTAGCTAACTTCTTAAAAGTAGCAACCTGCTCCTTTACTCGAATAGTTGAATTCATACGAATATTTTATTGCAATAGTCCTAATTTTTTTGCCCTTTATAAAAATAATTTTTAATTATCGATCGCAATCTCTTGTCAGCTAAATTATTTTCAGACAGATTCTACTTTTTCAAAGTAACACGCAACCTATTCAATTCACTTAACGTCAAATTTGGGAATACAAAATCCCAAAAACACTCTAGAGCAAATTGATTAAGATTTAGATCATAGATGGCGGCGACTGGGAATCCTTCCGATGGTCGTGGAAACAATTTTGATAATTACAAGACTCATGAACAACTGGATGTGATCTGCGCCACCAGTAATGGCCTCCCGGTTCCTGATAACTCCTTGGGGGGTCCTTCTCAGGTTGCCCTCAGTTATAACTCCGGCCTCTCCGTCAAATGGTCTAATGACGAACAATGCATCCTTGAAGATTTGCTCTCCAAGTCAGCCAATTCTTTTTCTAAATTGAATCATATTTATCTTTTGCTGACTGAAATTATGTTATATATTTATATAATTATATGATATATGTGCATGTGTCGGTTTTTGTAAAAGTTCTGGTTTTCAGTTCTGGAAATTCATTGAATTCTTGGGATTAGAATTTACTGTATTTTGTGTCTTTTTGTCTGAGAAATGTTTCTGATGGTGGAATCCCGTGGATTGGACACATTCAATATGGAATTGTATGTCTTGGAAAATTAATTTGCAGCGGAACTGTATTTTTTGTTCAAGAAGATTGAAATTTTAGAACTGAGGAATGATGTAGTCCAATAAAATGTTATTGCAGATACATAAGCTTCATTTATAGTACTTGCAGCACATTTTCAGT
This sequence comes from Fraxinus anomala, assembly GCA_903798345.1. Taxonomy (NCBI): domain Eukaryota; kingdom Viridiplantae; phylum Streptophyta; class Magnoliopsida; order Lamiales; family Oleaceae; genus Fraxinus; species Fraxinus anomala. The sequence continues at coordinate 36,625 of CAIGRN010068989.1, forward strand.
GAACATTTGGGAAAAATGAGATGGCGAGAGGATAGTTTAAAGTAAGATTAACTTTTTTTTTTTTGCCTTCTGGAGATCAGATTATCATTTGAACAAAATCAATATAAAATAATTGCTCTCGCTTTTCAATTTCAGAAAACATCAAATGCACATATGAGTCTCAGCTGAATTTTATGAACTAAAAAGGAAAAGGGAAACAAAACAAGATTTTACATTACTATATCACTGTGATCATGACAGAGGACTTCCAAGACTTGTAAATAATGCCGACATTCCCGAGATGGAACGTTCCTTTATAATGCAAGAATGTTTTGAGTTAAACTAGAAATGTTCTAGTTCAGTTCAATTCATTAACCTTTAGTACATTACCTCTCATCTCCAATCAGTTTTGGAAGGCATTGGTCTTTGTGAAACCAGTGCAGCAATCTTAATTCTCGTACTATATATTACTTTTGACATATTCAGTGCCAATTTAGATTGGCTATTTGTAGTGTCTCTGTATGGAATTGTTTCTGTGTTGCATCTTGTTGCTCATGCATGGACGATACACTTTGATCTGATAAAACAATGTAACTTTTGCAGATACACCTCAGACACTATAATAGTTCGATATGCTAAAATTGCTCAGCAGTTAAATGATAAGACAGTTCGTGATGTGGCATTGCGCTGCAAATGGATGACTGTGAGCTCTTCGTTTTCGGTTCTGTTCTTATGATTTCTGGTTTGATTACATATAACTCTTTGTTACATAGACAGTTCGTGATGTTTCATATAATATGCATGCACATCCACAAGGTTTTTAGATGTTGATAGTCTGTAAAGCTTGGTAGGTGGTCATATATCTTTTTTCCTTTTGTTCTATGACATTTTAATTGAGTAATGCTACGTAGCCCAACTCGTGATTTAACACGAGTCTACTTGGCCATACTTGGTAGGTCCAATTAAATGTGGTTCCCATAACCCCACATTTAATTTAACTTATCTTTTAATACCATGTATTGCTTCATAGACTGTGTTAAACATCAGTGGGCTACATAGCATTTGGCCCAGCTATTAAAATGAGAAACATAATCTCAGAAAAAGCAAAGAATTTCTGATATCAGTTTCTAAATTCAACTCTAGATCAAGAATAACTGATAACAAGGTTCTTTCCCAATAATCAGTGATGCTAACATGTAAAGAAGACTATCTGCAAAATTTGAACTTATGTCTCCATATTTAAAAAAATGTTCCTTCTTGTAAATACCACCAGGAATACTGTGAAGGTCTATGGCGGCTTGTATAGCCACAGGCAATGCTGTCTTTCTTCAATGGAATCAAAGCTGTCAATTTAAGTCCTTTCCCCTGGATGAAAGTAAATGGGTTCCAGCAACGGCAAAGCAGTTCCTGCACCCAAATTTTCTTTTCATTGAAAGTTTTTACTTATTTAGAAATGCAGCATCAGGACATTTGAAGACTTTTTGGCTTTTCATTTTTTGAATGAACTTATACTGATAATGCAAAATTTCAAAAAACTTTGTGAGTCACACATTTAAGGGATCACTGACATGTACAAAAATAACAAGGAAAAAGGAACAGTCTCATCAGATGCACACAGGCAGGCACTTGATTAGTGATATAGAAAATACAAATACTTACATGCTAGTTCTTGAAATATTGGGCAAGAAGTACTTGTAAGTAATTTGTAATGTTTAAAGTTCGGCAATAATATTAGTTTTGGTGTGTTGATTCAATTATTGGTTTTTCATGGAACTTGGTGATAGTGGCAATGAACCTCCAACTCCCAAGTAAAGGACGCTTGGCTGGCATGAGGTTGTATGTGAAAAAATATTTTCTGTGATTTCAGTTATATAACTTGAAATCAACTCAAACGTTTTTGATTTTCACACATTCAAAGTAATGAACTGTATTACAAATGGTGAAAGTGTTTTGACGAGATATATATTTAGTATTCTTGGAAAAGGGAGAGACAAAACTGAGAGAATGAAATGATTAGAAGCAAATTTGATCATTGAGAATACGTAATTTGCACAGTGATGTATAATAAGAGCTAGAAAGCCTAGAATGAAGTTAATTGGAAGCCCACTCTCTGGTTGTTTTATTATATCTTTTCAGTTAACTCATGGCAATTCTGACAAAATCTGTTTGCTGTTTCACAGAAGAAGGAATATGGAAAGCGAAGGAAAGATGATCAAAAGTCATTGAGGAAAAATAAAGACAAAAAGGTAGTTAATTATTGCATTCAATTATCTTTCCCTGTTGTTTGTGTGTATACTACGAGTCACTTCTTTCTTTATTTCCTATGTCTTCTGCCGATTAACTAATTCTCCAATGTACATCTTTACTACACAATGTATATGCTTGTAGCCATGCACAGGCGCACAGGCTGGCACAGCTCTTAATAGCAAAGTTTCAAGTGTCAAAAGAGATGAACTCTCAGTTTCTGCTGGAAAGAAACAACAATTAAGATAAACAAATATTTACTTTGTTTGTGTTTAGCTAGATGTACACTTAGAAGCTAACAAGCAATCAGGGTCGTACATTTGTTGTTATGGACAATAGGAACCCACTGAAGCTGCATATCATAAAGAGAAAGCTAAAGAAGAATCTCATTATATAGTGGGCCATGCTATTTCCTGTAAAAGAGTAATTGCTGGTAGGGCATTTAATATAAATGTTAATAATGCTCTTAATTAATACTAGTTCATAGCTGCATCTGTTACATGGTACAACAGATTATGGTTATTGCAAGGTCAATCTCAATGGTTAATTGGTTTATTCATTCATCCGACAGTGAACTTTTGGAATCTTAAAGAAGTGTTTTGTTTGTGAATAGAAGGAAGTCGTAATCTGAGCGTTTCACATTAAACTAATCATAATCAGTTTGGATAATGCAAGCCAGATTGAACCAGAGTAATGAATGTTTAATCAATGCAAGGCAGGGTACTAGGAAAACTACATGTTTTCTATCATACCCAAGGGGCCTGTTTGGACCTCTTTTTATCCATTTTTGGGTCTAGCTATGGATCTGATTGCAGATTGGATATTGTTAATTTTTGATTTCGGGCCAGCAGTGCCCTTGAGCTAATGATATGATGCAAACATTGTTTTGTTTAGATCAGTATCGTATTCAATTTTGTAGTTGTCAAATTGTGAAGGCCTCCCCTTCTCTATTTTTGATTACATATTAGCGAAAGTGATCATGGGAAAGAAATCCTTCGTATACAAAAAGAGCACCAGGCGCCTGCAGCATCAATATTTCAAACTGCTGTTAGTCTAGTTTTCTGTTGTATCACCTAATAGTCCTGATGCTCGGAATAGTTTCAAGCTTATGCTATCGGTCATTTCTGTTTCTATTTACTTCAAAAGACATTACCTTTCAATAATTTATATCATTGATTTTTGAGATTCCCAGGAAAAAGCTAATGCTTCTTTGCCAAGATCTTCTCAAGTTGCAACCCATACTCAGCCAGTGCTGTCAATTGGCAATGATGATGGAATCTCATACAAAGGTAGGCCGCTCTATCTTGATTACAAAGAAAGGAAATAATATATTTGCAAGGAATGACCAGGGGCTTGTTTACCATTTTACTTAGTTCCACTGTCTAGTCATCCCACGTGTGTCAACCCAGAATCTTGTTTTATTTTTGTTTAAGCATCCCAAGATTATGATTTCTAAATATCAAGAATTTATTTCTCTCACAACATCTATAAAAGTTTGCAACTCCCTCTTCACAACCGATTGGAATAATGATATATATATTAGGGTAATTAGCATAAAATTGCAGGCTTGATTTCATGTTAAGCTTTGTATGTTACCAGTGATCCTCCCTGCTTTCTTGCAAATTGCCCATCTTTCTCTAGACTTGTGGCTCTCATCCAAGATTACCTTGGTAACCAAAACAATCCCTGAGCTCTATGTCAGATTCCAAATTCAAAGCAGCAATTAGAGAATTTTTTCTAGTTGAGGTTTAGGTGATTAATAACATTTCGTTTATGGTGTGAATGATCTTTTGAGGGGAAGTAGATGTTCAACATGGAAATTTTGCTTACTTGAGTCAATTCTATCATTTTTCATAATGTTATCTTGATTAGATCCCTATTAGAAGTTTGTGAAAGAATAGAGGGCATATATGAGATTAAAATCAATGAAGAGGAATTACCTCCCCTCTATACCTGTGAGATTATTGGGCAGGGCCATTGACGTCATATCCATTGTTCCTTTTACTTTTTCATGGATCAGTTCCTTGGTTATATACTTGAAGGGTCTATAAAATTTGTTAATTGCAGACATTGGTGGAGCAACTGGACAGCTTCTTGAACAAAATGCTCAAGCTTTCAATCAAATTTCTGCAAACTTTGCTGCTCTCAAGGTAATCTGCAGTTATCTATATTTAGTTTTTGAACTGCTGTAAAAGAAATTTGTAGCTAGCAAAAGTATGCTATTATGTGCTTCTATTCATTGACCACTTAACACAAGAACCCGTATATTCTTCTTCCATCAGTTGCTGATAGATGTCCGAGCTGCTATTCAAATATTCATTGCTCTACTGGTAGCAGAATAATTTATTTTGGTAATTTACTTGGCTCGATGCATTTCAACAGAATAATTGGACCGATAAGTACATTGATAGAGCAGTTATCCATTCCAAGATTAATTTATATAGAAAGAGGGTTAATGTTGTGTGTTTGGACGTCCAAACAAACCTGATCTTTGTCATTTTTATTGAAGATTAAAGGCTTCCAGACTATGCATATATTAGATGTTGCAACATGGAGATTAATGTGTACAACTAGTTAGATTCTTTCAGGTTAGGACGACTCCAAAGAATGTTCAGAAAATGAAGGTCAGTAGGATTATTTGATTTTCTGTCCGAGGCAATAAAGAGATTCTACCATAATATGGATATATCACTGTAAAATCCATTTTTCTGTCCAGGAACTGTGTAAATTGGATCTCTAACTAGGGTTCTACTTTGATGTATTCATTACCATGTGCTCTACAAACTAAATGCCTAGGCCAAATAGATACACCCAAGTTAAAATCACTTTGATTTTTGGCTTCATTGGCAGCATGGCAGCAAAGCATCATTTGTAGCGGTGACCCGATGATATTGACATATTTTTCTTGTTCTACTTGATGCAGATACATGAGAACATCAACCTCTTATGCCGAACTCGAAACAATATTCTAACTATGTTAAATGAGTACGTTTGCACTCTGCTCTTATGCGTTGTGTTTTTGTTGGACATCTCTTTTGGTATCACTTGATTGTTAGCAAAGAATAGATGCACTAATTTCGTGCTTGTACAAAATACTTTCTCACCTTTGCTGCAGCTCATTACCATTATCTGTTCATTTTATTCAAGTACTACTTTGGTCGTTCCTGATTGTTTGCCTGTTTTCAATAGACGTGAGACTAATTTCTTTCTTCATTCTTAATTTTATTTATTTTGTTTTGGTGACTGAGAATTGTAGCCAAAGTTCACTGAGGGGTTTGCCACTTTATTCTTTTCTCTAGACGATGGAAGATTTTCAAATCGCCAGCCAGATTTCCCCTTGTGTATCTTTTTTTTTTTTCTTTCCCAATATTAAAATCACGTATGGTGGCATATTTTATTATTATTATTATCATAAAATAAGAGTACAACCTTGAGAGAGAGAGAGAGAGAAGGGGGGGGGGGGGGGTATGCGCCTATGCCTAACCTCCAGCTACTGAAAAAAGACAATAAACTTACTCTGTTCTGTTTCTTACTTTCCTTCTTTGACTGGGATACATTTTTTTTTTTTTTTTGGGTACTCTTTAGTAGAGAACACGTGAACAACTGAGGAAGGTAACTCATAAATGACAAATAACTGAAGGTCCTTTTGCAGCTGTCTTAATTTTTGGGTCTGTATGTGATTGTTTATGCGAAAATGAATGAGCATAGCCTATACTTTGCATTTGAAAGTAGAAATCATTTGTACTCATCAACACCCCCATCAAACACACAAATCAATAGTAAGCACATTGAGATCAAGTCATTGATACTGTTGTCTTGTAAATGTTTTATATTTATATTCCGGTATGCTTGCAGAGATCGTGAATTATACCTATCATTTCTCTTTGCTCTCTCATCAATATGAAGATATACATGGTACACGTTTAGATGATAACAGATCATAACAAAGATTATGCCAATTATAGGATTGAGGCAAAGAAGGCAGCACTCCCAAAGCAGATGCCACCATTTCCTGTGAAACTGAATGAAGAGCTTGCTAATTCCATTCTTCCTCAAACATCTATGCGGATGCTGATGCCGATGCCAAATCAATCTTGAGAGGTTCTCCTTCCTTTAGATAGCAATGATGCTTCTGACTGCTTAACTTTAGTTGGCACCTTTTACATATATATGTATAGCGAAATAAACTGCCTAGGTAGTCCGGTCAGAGTCGAACTTTATATAACTGTTTATTTTTTTAAGAGCCTTTTTGTATTTTATTTCGTTGGGTAAAACGGTTATTAGTTCTGTACATAATTGTCAGGTAAAAGTAAGTTGAAGGTTTTACTATTTATTACTTACATGGCCGCATCTACCATGATATCTTTTATATTTTTGAACTTCTTTTGGTTGATTGGTATATGTAGACTGTATTTTGCTCCAATAATCTATATTAGCTGAAAATATAGTATCAGGAGAATTTTCCTAAATTAAATCAATTATTTTTTATGCAAATAATATAAAAATGAATTTCATTTACAAGATGCTAGATCATCATCAACAAAAATGAAAAAGTTGCAGGTATTGTTACTCAGAGAATTGTCAATCATTCCACACTGGAATAATTCCTTGAGCAGCCAAACGCTTTTCAACCCAGAATACAACATGTTTTGCTGTTGGTTTCTTCTCATCAACTAGAAATGGCTCAACGGTGCTCACTTCTGTCCCATACGAAGACAGAGAGAAACCTTTTGGACCTGTCACCAGAAAACTACCGAGTTTAACAAGCAATCACATGTATAACAAGCAATACATGGTTTAATTTTTAAATATTAGACATACCTGTGAGATTTCCATCAGGGAAAAATGCCCAAAATGAGTAGGGGTTGCCCTTCTTAAGAAATGAACCTTCCAACTGTCCATACGATTTCATTCAAGAAGTACAAATCAGCAAAATACTGGGTTTTATTGTCCTTTCTCGTTGAAGACGTAGTGCCTCTTTAAAAGTTAAAAAGTTTTTTCTATGAAGTACTGGTCTAATGCGTCACTAGAACAAAAGGAGGTGGTGATTTCAATCTTGCACTTGAGAAGGCGTATTGAAAACATTAATTTAGATAAATAAGTTTGTTTCTTCCGTAACGGTTTGCGTTTATAGGTATGGATCCCATACAAAGAGCTGACCTTGTTATCATTAAAAGATAGTTCGAGTTTCGAGATATCATCTTGAGCTTGTAGAGTGGCTTTGAGTGTAGGGATAACATCCTCTTCCATCAACTTAGGCAAAGCCTTGGCTGGAGCTTTGGCTGCAGCCTTTGGCTTTGGCTTCGAGGGTGCTGTTTCTTCAGCTGGCTTCTCCTCCCTTTTCTCCTTTGTTTCAGCAGCAACTAGTTTTACATTTATAAATATATGGAAGATAAGGCCACTTCCATTTTGAAAAACAAAATCTATTCGTAACATTACTGGTACATTATATCACAGATTCATTAAGAAACCACCTGCGGATTTAGGTGATTCTTGAACTGCCAAGCAGGCTATATTTCGCTGCCTTGGATTGACTAGTTTAATTGCCTGTTTCACGTAGACAAAAGTTTCTTTCATATCCAAATTTGACATTGTCGCACACCATATTAGGGTGTTTTTACGCAACGAAGGTGAAAATGTGTACGCAGGGTGTGCTGAATTCATGGCTACCAGCAACTATCCAATAATTTGAATGTGAGAATCGCGAGTTCCTACTCTCAAACTTGTATGTTCGAGAGTCAAGCTAGTTAATTACATTAATAGAGTTCCTCCTCAATTGCCACTCGATGCTAATAGATTACTAGTGAAAAAAGTAACATGGAAAGCTGTGTGTGTATGTGCATATATACAAAATTAGTTGTGAATACCCGTGGAAGGCTGGAGCGCGGCCTGGATTTATGGCTGAATGAAGAAGAAGAAGATGGAAAGCTCGAAACAGCAATGGATCCTCCGGCCGAAGCTGCCATTTCTGTGAACTCTGATTTATAAAAAATTAGAGCTCAATCAAGCATTTCTTTTTAATGGTTGAGATTTTTTTCTTTTGAGTCTTAACAGAGAGGAAGCTTTATTGTCCACACACTGGTTGGTGGTTGCCACTGATTTTTCAAGCTGGAAGTATCAACAATTTTTTGAGTTTAAGCACAGGCCTAAAGGCACGAGGTCTATCATAACTGCCTTTCGGTCCTTCAATGATGCCCAAGGTAAAATGGAAATTGACACAAATAGCACTTATAGATGCAAATCGAGGTAACTATCAAAAAAAGCATGTAGCTAAACCAAACATTGTGCAGAAGTCCTAGTAGTTGGATTATTTCAAGCGAGAATAGGAAAATAAGATTTTTACCACTAATCTCGAGACAATTAGTCAATCAAGTATTTGTTTGACTTCAAATATAAAGAGATTATAAGCCCTTCTCTCAGCCTTATTATTTGTCAAAGAATACATTTTTAAATAGTAGATTAATGGAGAATATGTAGTTAAAAAATAAATAAAAAATTTAAATTTACGTGTAATATTATTTTATTGAAAAATTTGTGCTTAAAAAAAATAGAGAAAAATATATTTTAAAAATAATAGGGATCAAACAAGGGCTAAAGAAATTCAAACATATTTAAAAAATAATTATGCCGTTTGTACATTAAATGCATGTTTGAACCCCATTTTTGACTAATAATGCATTTTAGAATAGTAAATTGATGAAAAATGTGTGGTTAAAAAATAAGGAATTTTTTTTTTGTTTGTGTTATATTATTTTATTGAAAAATGTTTTGTTGAAAATAAGATAGAAAAAAATGTATTTTGAAAATAATGGATATCAAATAA